>RJWM01026007.1:0-28605 GCA_004363535.1 Dasyprocta punctata | reverse complement strand
GAGCCAGGGCTGTAATTCTCAATCCTAGGCCAGGCAAGGATGCAAGGGAATGACCCTGGTATAGTAAGGCAGTGGTAAGGCAGAGAAATCCTCCTCTCTGTTTTTGCTATTCATCTCTCAATGGGTCGTGTGAGGTTCACGCATTAGGAACTGTGGTTCTCCTCACCGAGTCCTCCAACTCAATGCTAATCTCATCCCGAAACCCACAGATGTGCTGAGAAATAAATGTTAATGTGGGCACCTCCACCATGTCGCTCACCCAGATTGCTTAGAAAATTAACCACCACAAAGGAAAGAAGACGTGAGATACGAAAAACTGTTGTGAACTAGCACAAGTTTGATGGGTGTTTATTTTGCTATTTTCTCTATTTGATATGGGTTGGATATTTTTTATAAATGAGTTTTTAAAAGTAACTAAAACAACCGTTACCTAACATTTCCATATCGATTGATAAGCTGACGATAAATAGTATCTTCAAAAATTCTCTCTTCCATGTGAAGCTAACTACTACTTATCTCAATTCTGTCTCTTGAACATGAAGTAAAAACAACTGCGGTCAAAACCAGCTAACCAGGGTTTGGTAAAACTTCTGTGAAGATCAAGTTAGTAAATACTTTAGTTTTGGCTGGTTATAGAGCTTCTATCGTGATAACTTTGCCGTTGCTGTGAAAGGCACTCCTAAAGAATATAGAAACGAATGAGTGTAGTCCTTTTATAATACAGTTTCATTTACATAAATGGGAGTAGGTCAGATGTGTCTCTCAAATCCATGAGCTTCCCATCTCTATCATCACTAACCTAATCAGGTCCTCCCCCTTCTCAATGACAGCAGTAAACACTTGACTTCACGGTGTCATGACGAGATCTCTTTTGACATATATTAAGTTGTTTTATTTTTCGGCATCTTTGCGTTTGGCTTCTGTTTGGGTAACTACTGCCATGCAAAGAAACGAATCAGAGCAAATTATTAAAACTTTTGGGTGAGAAACATTAAGAAAATAAAGTCATTTTTTTTATGACCAGCAAAGCACTTAACAAAAAGCTTGCTAACAAAACACTAAGAGTACTAACAGAGTTCTTTCCTAAATTTATTGACCTCTTAAAAATAAATCATGAGCCAGGACTTGTGTCCCTGAGTATCTGTATTACTACAGGCAGAAGGCAGAGAGTGCAGAATATCGGAGAATAGTAGAGTGGAGGTGGAGGGAAGTCTCTCCTCAGAGGAAGCACAGATGGTGAAGGAAAATCCTAATTCTAACATGTGCTTACCCCTGGACTTTTCTGGAAGGAATTCTGCAGAGGACCGTGTGTGCTCTCTGGTTTTGGTAAGTAGGGTGGTGCAGCATTTCTGCGGATGAAACAGTAACTTCCCGAAAGGTAAGAGGAATGTGAAAGCATTGGAAACAGCGGCTCGGTTTCCTGTGCAAACCAGATAGAAGCCCGTTTCTGCCATGCTGTAGAACAGCTCGTCCGAGTGGAGGCGATGGGTGCACACGCTGGAATCGCAGGTGACGTAAGTGGCCTCCCGCGGGCTACACAGGTCCTGCGGAGGATCGTGCCCTTTCCAATTCCTAAGAAACGGTGACGGTAGAGAAGGTGGGAAGGGGCTTCCAGAGGGCTGGAATGCAGAGAGGCTAAGAATGAGCAGGGATCCCGAGAGTACAGGGGTCAGAACGGGAGGCTTCGGAGTTCGGTTTCCTAGCGAGAGCTGGGTGAGCTACAAGGTGACAGAGCCATCGCTGCGCTGAGGGTCTGCAGATGTTAGCACAGGAATCCAGGAGAAAACCATCGCGGCAGCATGCAGAGAGCGCGGAGAGCATTGGAAACCGTGGATGCGGGGAGCAAGAGGGAGAGATAATAATAAAAATAATAATACTGGAAATTTGAGAGACCAATGACATGAATGACTTAACTGTCAAATTAAAGGCCTCTTTGGCTTTTTGCGCTTCAGCCTCTTCACTTACACAATATAAAGACTGGACAGCAACCTGACTTCAATGAGGGTCCCTTCTACTATACCCATTGTCATTGTCATCCAGTAGTTTTTAGGAGTAAGCATGCTTGTCAAGTTAAAATTTACAAGTAACCCCCTGACTTGCCCGTTTTTATGATAAACAGCCTGCTTCGTTCCACAAAATCCGACCTCGCCTCCTCTGTGCGCACAGCGCTCCGCCCTTTCTCTCCCTCCCGCCGGGCTGCCCTTCCCAGGGAGGCTTCTCCCTCACCTGAGCGAGGCCTGCGCGGGGCGGCTGCTGAGCTCCTTCCCTCCCTTCACTGTTACTCTGCTAGCAAAGCGCCATCAGAAACATCTGGGCACTTACCGCTCCTTCGCTCTGATTCATGGGCCTAGGGGTTGATATGACCACGTACTACTGTGGAACTCTCCTCTGAGCTTATTTTAAATATACCTGTTGAAAGCCTGTGCTATTTTTACTTAAAAGGCATCCATTTAAATTAAGTTCATTTATTAATACATTGATCTCAAAAGAGACAAATTACTATGCAAAAGAAAAATTGACCAAATGAATTCGCTTCTCGTGAATATGATTTCAGTATTTTTAAAAGTAATACTTATGATATAAAATACTGTAGGGAAGTCCATGTCATGGATTGAGAAAATAGCATCAATTCCTCTCTTGTAGAATTAGAAATTAAAAAGTCTAAGAAAACTCACCCAGGCCAAAAATTTACTCAAGGTCATATAGCTGTTTTATGATATCTCCCTTTTGGAACTTAGGTACTAAGTGGCTTTTTCATTCTTAAGAAAACTGTCACACTCAAATTGTGCTAATATTATTCTTATTTAGTGATACTCTATGAGTCCAGTGTTATACTTGGTCCATTTTTAATTTAAAAAGTTGTAGATAATAAAAAGTATTTTATTTTAATTCTTTCTTTTTGATTTTTTTTGAAACAGGGTCTCAAATGTAGTTCAGGCTGGCCTTGAGCTTGCTTATATAACCCAAGCTACCCTCAGACTCAAGGTGATCCTCCTGCCTCAGCCTCCCGAGTACTGGGATGACAATCTTGTGCCACCATGCTAGGCTGAACTATTGTAATTTAAATTGCATTTAATTTTAAGTCTGCTGAAGAAAGGAAAACATTTTTAGAATCCTAAGAAGATGCTAATATTTTCTTGTGATTATGTTGATAACATCTTTATTTCAATCTAAACAACTGGCCTGTGCCATAAGAAATCGTAAGCCTTTGATCATTTATCAGTGTGACCCCAAGAAAATCAAAGGCATTTGATAAGCATATCTTAATGAATGAATGATAATTCATAATTTTTTAAATGAAAAATTTATGCCATGGTTATTAGAATAGCCAAAACAAGTCTGTGATAATCATGAGTTAGATCAGTCACATGAAAATGTCTATTACCAGGAGGAGAGATATTTTGCAGAAATAATTATAACCATGACAATTCTGATTTACTGATAATTTGAAGTTCTAATGTCTCAGTTTCTTAATTTTAATAATTTTAATGCAATTATTATAGTGAATAGTCAGCTTCTATTTCCTACACTGTAGGTACACTTTCATTTCTCTAGTAAGATTTTATTTATTATGGAATAAATACACAGGAAGAATATCATTGAGAAAATATAATGAGTATATTGCTGCATGAATTTTTAATAATCTGGTAAACTCTGATAAACATCAATACCTTTCTCCTATCAAAAGAAAAAAACAACTATTTTAGTAATGTCAGTGCAGTTTAACTATTTTTCTTACCAATAAATGTATAAAATAAACCCCATTCTGTATGAATACATATGCCATCATATCAAATGCATCTCCTTAAAGTGCGAACAATTATAGTTAAACACACAGCTTTATGAGAAGAGCTTATTAATTACAGATTTTCTTTCAGGCTTTATGCTTTTCTGATGCCTTTTATCTGGTTGTACTATTTTGACAATCCAGATTAATGAATATTTATTAAGGGTGATAAATTCCTAATATGCTTTCAGAGTATACAAGAAAGGATAAAAAACTATTTTTTAAAAATCCTGCTTAATTTTAAAAGTGAGGGATGCAGTTTACAAGGCATGCAATTAAATATTTGTTCTTTCATTTTCATCAGAAGAGCTGATTCTGCAACACAGACATTTAACTCAGCTATAATCCTCGCAGGATTATCGGGGTAGACACTGTTTCTTTTTAAAGAAATTTAACTTGAAATCAGTACATTACTTATGTGACGTAAGTGGCAAGCTCACCTTACTAATGCAGCTCTCCTCTGCAAATTCTAGAAATTTTTTAAATGAACTCAAATTTATAGAAAATTTGTGTGCTCAACACAAAAGACTTTCCTCACACCCAACCACTTGACATTAACTTGCAGGTTTGAAGGGTTCCCTGCCAGTCTAAAATACTTTTTTGTAAACAAAGACTTTTTCATAAATAAACATACAAGTATCAGAAGCAGGAAATTAGTATTGATATATCACTATCATCTACAGTTCATTCCTTTGAGGTTTTACTGAGTCCCGTACCTTTTGTACCAAAATTTCCAGTTTAGAATCACAAATTTCTTATAGGTCCTTTAATCATTCTAGATCTTGATCAATTCATTCTTGACTTTTCGTCGTAGATGAGTTCAAAACATTAAGGTGCCTCTATTGTAGAAACTCCCTCCAATGGTGTTTACTTGGCGTTTACTCTTATTAGGTTAGGTTGTCTATCTTGGTAGGAATACTACAAATATGATGCTGGGTTTCCATTGAACCTGATCAGCTGACATATGTTTTAATTTTTCCCAATATTAGTAATTCTGTTTAGATAAGTCGCCTTCTCAAACTTAAAGGGAGTTTGCAACATCTCATCTTTATACCATGCATTTTCTTTAGGGGTTTTGGATCTATATAGCTTGATACTTTTATGGAATTATACAATTTTTGCTAATACCATGCTAAACATTTTTATCATGAAAAGATATCACATTTTTTATCTCAAATACCTTGATTACTTTTATTGATTTCATGTCATTGTTCTTCTGGAGATATGGTGAATGGCAGATTTTTCAACTCTGTAATTAGCTACATTTCTTTTACTTGAATGGCAGCCACTGTTGATACCCTGTTGTCTTGTTTTGAAGTCCTGTGTTGCCTGCTTTGTTTTGTTCTGATGTGCTTTGTTCTGTTCTGTTTTGCTTTGCTTTATTTTCTTTCAAATAAAATTAAAAAAGAATAATCCCATGTAGGTTGTGATGCATTGCCCATTTTATTGCAAATTTCTTGTATAAGCTATTTTTTTATTTATATTTTTCAAAGAGATTGGCCTAAAGTGTTCTTTATTCTCCTTGTAAAGTTTAGATTCAAAGCTATACTTCCCTTTTATGATTTTAAAGTTTTCTATCTTTTCCTATAGCATTCTGTTTAAAGTTGCATCATCTTGAGCTTTTTATTAGGAGGTTTAAATCTAATTTTCTTGAAATTTCATTGTGTAGGTGTCTTGGCTAAAATCCAGAAAAGAAAAGAAAAAAAGAAAAGAAGAACAAAGTCCTAAGACAAGGAATTGGATGAAGATAATTTTAAAGTAGTAAGATATCCCATAAAATGGAATAAAGAACTGGGAAAATTAAGGGAAATCAGGAGGAATGAAAAAGCAAATTTGCATAATCAGCTTGGTAAATCACTCTGGGTACCTGGGATTTGACACCCTGGAATTTGATAAGCAGATGAGAATAATGCGCCTGCGGGTTGTCAGGGCTGGAACTAGAAGTGAGAAATGTTCATTCATTTGCTCCTGTGCGTCACTGATCTGAGATTGCCCGAGAGATTAGCTTCCTCACACTTTGCACTTGGTAGTTTTAAATACTTATGAACTAACCTGGACTCTGCTGTGTCCTGAACTGTAGTATCATAAAATCACCAAGGCAGAAAGCAGGCTCTTAGCCATGTAAGTGAGTCAAGGCGTGGTCATCACCCACAGGGCACAGCTGGCTGCAGAAATGATGGTCAAAGGTCAAGTAGAGTAGAGATATTTATTTATTTATTTATTTATTTATGGCACCGGGTATTGAACTCACAACCTCGCACCTGCCAGACAGGCACTTAAGCCACTGAGCTAAACTCCCGGACCTAGTTTTTTGAGGCAGGGTTGCACTATGTAGCTCAGGCTGGCCTTGCACTCGTGTTGTAGCTCAAGCCGGCCTCGAACTCACAACGCTCCTCCTACCTCAGCCTCTTGAGTGCTGGGATTAAAGGCGTGGGCCACCACGCCCGGCTCAAGCAGAGGTATTTAAAACACAAATTATTTAGACTTTGTATTTCATTTAGTGTCAGTTTTACTAAAGCACAATCTAAAGAACAAACTTGATATTGCCGATTTTCTCTGTTGTACTTTTGATATTTTGTTACTTTCTGACTTTATTTTTGCTGCCATGTTTCTATTTCAGAGTGTTTATTTTTGTTCTTTTCCTAAATTCTTCACAGAGATGATTACATCTGGCTTTTAGTTCCCCTTCTTTCTTAGGCCTGGAGGACTTGCTTGGGTAGCTAGAACTCCCTTTAATGCGAGCTACGTCAGCGCTGACCCTGGGGTTTGCTGTGCTCTCTCTTCAGTAAGGTTTAAATTTTCTGTTGTAATTTCCTTGTGGGCATATGACTTTTCATTCAAAAGTTCATAAATTAATTTACAACCTTCTGGGTATTTTCCAGTTAGCTTTCTGTTTCTGATTTCAAGCTTAATATGACTTTGGAGAGATAGCATGGTCCTCACGATTTCATTTATCATTCCTTGAGGCGTGTAGTATTCTAGGCCAGCATTCAGCCAATTTAGATTCCTGTGCTCTTGAAAAGAATATGTGCTCTACAGGTGTTGCGTGTAATGTTCTATGCGTGTCAACTCAGTTCAATTAACTTTATTCCTCAAAATTATTGCCAGGCGTGGTGTGCATGCCTATAGTCCCAGCACTCAGGAGACTGAGGCAGAAGGGACCGCACAAGCTCCAGGCTGACCTGGGTTACATGGTGAGTTCACAAGCAGCCTGGACTACATAGTGAAAACCAACCAAACAAAACTTGTTACAATCTTAGTAAACTTTTTATCTGTTTCCTTTTTCAATTCCAGAAATAAGCTGTTTGTAATGATCCTGAAATCTAATGCTTAAAATGTTTTACCTGTAAAAAGAATATTACTTAAAATATTTTAAAATGAAAATCTTTGTGCTGAAATATTTAGTTCACTTTAATTTTCTATTGTTTCTAGTGTGCTTGTATTTAATCTCAGGTTTTATTAATTTTTCATTGACCTATCTCTTCACATTACATTTTATCTCTTATACTATTATCTGTTGCATTAATTAACCTTAGTTTTTAGGTTATCCTACTTCTTTTTCAATTAATTGAAACCTGCTCAAAATCACCAATGTTATTATCTCTCATTCAGTGTTTTTACTCATTTTATGTTTTTACTTTTCCCATAAATAATTAAGATTAAATAATGGCATTCTTCATCAATTCCCCTTTAAAGTAACTTTGAATATTTTATACTTTAGCCTTGTGAATTTTTAAAAGGAACCTAAATCTTCTCTCTAAATCAGAAGATTTTAAAGTTTTATTTTGTAAGGATGAAGTGAATAATTTTCAGTTTTTGAAATTGAAAGTTCAGTTGATTTGATAAATATCTGCATAAAGACATTTTTAAAGGTACTGAATGAATTAAACATATATATATATATATATATTTATAATTTTATCTTACAGTCCTTTTTTTTTTTTTTTCTAGTACTGGGAATTGAACTCAGGACCTTGCCCTTGCCTGGCAGGCACTGTGCTGCTCAGCTATATCCCCAGCCCTTATATATTTATCATTTGAAAGTTTATTGTTAATGGATACATAAACACAAAATACACACACATATTAATGGGCTACCATGTGATGTTTGATACATAAATACATTGAAAAATATTTAAATCAGGTTAAACACACTTATCTCCTCAAACATTTAATGTTTATTTGTGCTGAAAACTTTCACACATTTTTCTTGAGCGTTTTAAGGCATACAGCTATCACGGTATCTGTAATCACTTAAATGTGCTATAGCACACCAGAGCTTCTTGTTCCCACCAACCTGCCACTTAGCATCCAGTGATCACCCTGCTCTCCCTGCCCCGCACTGCCCTGGGCTCAGGTAACCACCAGTCCACTCACTTCTCCAAGAACAACTAAGCTGGAATCTGCATACAGTGACATGACATCACACACTATTTTTCTTTCTCTGCTTTTTTTTTCACTTAGTATAATGGTCTCCAATTTCATTCAGATTGCAACAAATGTCAGAATTTTATTCTTTTTTCAAGACTGAATAGTTTTCTATTGTGTATATATGTCCTTTTTTATAAAAATCCATTCATCAGTTGGTGCAGCTTAAATATTTTTCATTTATTGGTTATTTTGAATAACGATGGACATGGAAATTCAGATGTCTCCTTGACACACTGATTCCCTCTCTTTTGGACATATACCTGGTGTATGGACTTGCTGAATCATATGATAACTCCATTTCTAAATTTTTTTGGGAAAATCCATACTGTTTTCCAAATGGTAATTTACATTCTCACCAACAGTGCACTAAGATTCTATTTTCTCCTCATTTGCAACATCACGTGTTAACTTTAGTCTTACTGATATTAATCATTCTTCCTGGGTGAGGTGGTAACTCACTGTGGCTTTGACTTGCATTTCTTCGATGATTAATGACATGGCATATTTTTGGTGAACCTGTCAGCTCTTTGTATGCCTTCTGAGAAATGACTGTTTAAATCTATTGCCTTCAAGTGTATTCATGACTAACACAATAAAAACGCAGACAAGTGCTCCGGTTGTTCAGTTTAACAGTACAAATGCTACGTGTTGGCAGATACCGCAAGAACAAAATTATGTAAACAACAACCTTTTATGAAGACAAAGAAAACAGTGTTTCTATGAAGGATACAAGGTAATTGCAAAGCTTAAGTGGACAGTCCATTAAAAATTTTGATAGATAGATGTACTGTTTGGAAAAGGAGTCAGGCTTCCCATATCTAAATAAATTTAATATTACTTTTTGTTGAAAATTGGTTGATAAATATGTCCTCTGAACCTCTTCCCAAATTTCTCTTACTTGCTGAAAGTAAAGCAGAAGCTAATTAGACTTATCAAAAGGCAGTCTCAGACGATGACTTTTGTTTACTAATAAAACTAGTGAAGCTGCACAGATCAAAAATCAGCTATTAAAAATACTTGAAAAAGATAAATTTCTCTATCAATAGTATGCAGAACTTCTGTTATGGTTTGTACCTGGACGTCCCTCAAAGCCTTGTGCAGCCATGGGGGCGGGCTTCTAGAGTTTGTGACTGATTCATGGTCCAATGCTGGGATTATGGCTATGAGTGCTACACCCAAGTGGGTGCAAACTACATGCAATGTAAGGGACAGAATGACTCTTCTCATTCCTTCCTTTTAGTTCTTGTTGCTTTTGCTGTTTTCCACAGCCATGAGCTGTTGCCCTCTACCACACCACTCTACGTTGGAGCCAGCCGAGTGTGGACTAAAACCCCTACAAGCTGTGAGTTAAATAAACTTTTCCTTCTTTAACTTTGGGTGTTGGGTATTTTGTTCCAGCAAGGAGAGAAAAGTAACCAACACATCTTTCAATAAATGAAGTTTCCTTCTCCTATTTCAGCAGATTTTACATTTTTTGCCATCTGCTAGAACAGACAGCATGCTGATGTTTAATCAGCAAATGCATAGCATTTTTCACATATAGTTTTTCCTTAGTTATAAAGTGTCTTTAGCCAACAGCATAATGGTTCACAGATGATGAGCAGTCATCAGGTTTCAGGAGCAGTTCTCAGAAGAGAATTTGGTTAGCTGTGGTGGTCATAGTTGCTATTTACAAAATCATCTCTGCCACTGTCTCTCTACCCACAAGAGGCCCAAGGGGCAATTGCACTCCAGTCTCTTGTGTTTGGAAGTGGCTTGGTGCCTAGTTTCAGTCAGTGAGTCACAGGCACTTAATTGCTAAAGTCACAATCCAGCATTCACTTGATGAAACAAAAACTGACTGATCCTTTCCCTTTTCTCTGATGCGGAAGCCAAAATGTTGTGCAATGGTAGGTGGCCATTCCATCACCCCAAGTCCCTTAGTGACTGCAGTTACAAAGGCCCTGTAAGTGTAGCGCATGAACAATGAGAGATAAATCCTTGCTGTTTAAAGCCTCAGATGTTGAGGGACGCCTACTGCTGCAGCAATCCTCAGCTGAAATTCCTGTCACCTATGATTTTCCATGGAGGTTTCTGTCCCCAAGAGTATAACACTCATTTTGCAGAAAACCAATGAAATACTATTTTGATGGAAATATAATTCATGCCATGGACTCCCATTTTAAGCACGTTTACTTTCTCAGAAATTATGTATAGGTCTTTGCTCATCTACTCCAATTTCTTGTTTCTTAGCATCAATAAAAACTTAAATTGTTGAGTGAGATAACTGTGGCAGTCTTACCAATGACACTCCCATCAGTGCCTTAGTTTATTAAAAATGCAGATTTCCCCTAACTTAATCCCAGACCAATTGAACTGAAGTGTAGTAGAGTTGTAGAATAATCTCTATGAGAAATGTCCTGTTACTATCTCCATTTTATACACACACAAATTGAATCTTAGAGATATTATGTAAATTTCTCATTTAGTTTATTTTTTCTTTGTTTAACTTAATACATGACTTTTCCTATTCAGACTGGAAATTTATAGCAGGAATAATTCAAGAGCTACATAATAACTGGTAGTGTATACTAGCTATTCTGGTGTCACATTGCATACAGAAAGATACAACTGTTTCTATACAAAGTAAGATGTGCAAATATAACTCAAATAAAAGTGAAAATACAGTTTTTGTCACATTTCACAGATGTATTTATTACCTAGAACTGTTTTCTCTTTTGATGATTTACCGATAGATACTTCTTATCAACAAACAAATACACCCACACATACACACACACACACACACACACACACATACATTACATAACACTTCAGTTCACAAATGCCTCTGTTCAAAAACAATTCAGTTCTCAAACAAAAGCATTCGACAAAATTTTGCTTGCATTCACAAACTCCACATCAGGTACAAACACAGTCGCCAATCATCTTCCCAAAAATTATAAAACAAATAAAGTTTCGAACTGACACACTACTTTATATGCTGTATGTGTGTGTGTGTACATATATACTTTTTTCTTTGTCAAATAATGTTGTATGTGCAAGAAATTCACAAGAAATAAGGCAAAAATCTTTCCTTTAAAATATGTACAAATGGATTAGTGATCAGTGAAGATAGATTTGTAACAGTGAATTTAATTAATAATTTCTACTGTGCTGTAAAATGATAAGAACTATGGAAAACTGAGTTAGGAATACTGTGAATCAGTGATGAGAATGAATTTCAAGTTACAGTGTTCTGGAATGAGTCAGTGAAGATGAACTTTGAACAAACACTTAAAACAAGTTTGTAGGAATTAGTTTGATAAATATTTTAAAATATTTAGGCCTATATAAACAAAAAAAGATATATTTAAAAGTCTTTATGTACTACTACCTTTCTCTGATTGATTGATTGATTGATTGATACCAAGAGCAAAGGTCAGGACCTTGTGCTTGCCAGGCAGGTGCTTAGTTCATTACTTTTTTTATATGCAATTTCCCAACAGTAAGCTTCTCTAAAATAGCCACATATCTTTCCAAAAGTTACCACAGAGCCATGCAGGGTATAAATGAAAAGCATCTTAAAGCCTGCACTGCACAGTAAGTGGTTGGTAAGAACTGGCTGTCCTTATTCTTTTACACAACTGGTACAAATAATTTAGCATTTAGAAGACAGCAATTATGTTCTTCCTAAGAGTAAATCCATTTCAACTAAACATCACCTCATATAATTATCTTTTGCTGCTTTAGGAGATCTCCAAGAAAAAATTTTGGTTTTTTCTGTAGTTCTGTTCTGGAATTTTGCATGTTAAAATTTGTCTTTAGTACTTTTCTTTAAAGTTTTATGTTCCTGAACCTTCTCCAAAACTGATTGTTTCTTGAGAAATGATTGTGTCTACATTATGTAAGACTTGTAGGGTAAAAAAAGTTCAACAAAGTATTAATGGGGAAATATTTTATTACTTACTGAAAAACAAATGGCTAACTGAAGATAAACTAAGATGTTAAAGTTGCTACAAAATAGAATATCTGAGACAAGATACTAAAGAGAATCTAGAATTTGAACCTCCTCCACAATGTAGATACCAATATATTTTCCTTAAATAATCCAAACTAATTAAAAAATAAGGAGGCTTCTGAATTTCTTGTTTTCTTAAAATGTCTTCTACATTTATGACTCTCAGTGTATAAGTCACTTGATTAAACTCAACAGATACTCTATTAAGAAGTTTAAATACTTATAAAAAGTACTTAGGTTTTAAAAATCTCTTGTAAGAAAATATTTCACTTAAAACATGCTTCTTTAATGAACCACTGTTTTTACTATGTGTCTTACTCTTTTTAGAGGGAGAGGTTAAAGAAATTTAAAAATGCCTTGACCACATTCAAGGAAATTAATTGTTCCTATTGGGAAATTCATATACTTTAATAATAAGGTAACAATATATCACAAATTATGCTGCACTCTGACCAGGATCATAATATACATTTGAAAATAATATAATGTTAATTTATTAACTTCTAATGCAGAGTGGTTTCTGGTACAACAGAGTGGTGGTTTTTACTTATAGCATAATATGTATCTTTGACTAATAGTGAAAATATTGCTTTTATTTTCCTTACATTTAGGATAGGAATTCACAAGTCCTTGAATAAAAAACATAAGGTAATGGAAAGCAAGAATCAACAGTAAAGATAAACTGTTTGTAATGCTTTCTACTGCTCAACTGTTCCTATGCGACAATGCTCCCAGCATGACTTGAGAAATAGACACCATGTAGGTCAGAATGGTTTGTATTGCAACTTGAAGCAGCTGCAACATGAGATTTCTCTGTCAGTTCATAAAATAGAAGTTTGATAGAAAGGTGTTAGTATTCTATTAACTTGCACCTCCTTATATTATTCTTCTTAAAAACATAATACTCTTCCCTATCAAAGCACCGTGAATCTTATTTTTAAAGCAATGCAAATTATATCCATATAAGCAATCTACCTCAATTTATAAAAATCAAGTTTGAAAGTTAGCAACTTCCAACTAAACTGTATTAACTATTTATTTAACTTTCCTCTAAGTAAGCAGTCTTCCATTTCTTCCCTTTCCCATTTTTTAAACTTTTACTAGTACATATTTATAGGACACAGTGATTACATTGGCTAAAGGGGATTGATACATATATATAACACATTTAAATTCCCTTGTTGTTCCCCTTTCTATCTTGATTACTTTTTTCTCCTTGCTAGGAAAAAATATCTGACATCCAAAACTAAGAAAGGAAAGGTTTATGTAGCACAGTTTGTAGAGGTTTCATTCCATAAACAGCTGGCTCCAAGGCAGGGTGGCATTGCACAGGAATAACAATTTAAGGCAGCAGAAGATGGCAAAAGCAGCCAGAGCAAAAAGTAGGGAGAGCAAGCCTCTTTTCCTCCTTGATATTGTAAGCAGGCTGCCACCTCCACCCAGGGCAGTGTAGCAGTCACACTATTTCCCTGCCCTCCTCTTGTACAGACTCAGAATGCTTGCAAAATGAGGACCCTGGCCCCCTGCTGAGTTGCTCAGTTAAACTTCTAAACTTCTCAAGTTGATACAATATATCAACAATTAAAATCTATCCCAGTTGTCCACTTAGCAACCAGACACATTTCTGTAAACTAGTTTCCAAATACTAAGACATGCTTATTCTTATTTCCCAACTTAAACATGTAACACAGGTTTAACAATTCTTAAGAACCTGTACTGAAGCTATCAACATTGTATTACATTAGAACCATAACATTCTTTCCCTAGTCACCCCAAAGACTTATGCACATCCCTTTATGCAAAAGGCATTTAGTATGTCTCGAAGAGTTGCCAAATTCCTACCAGTTTCTGCGTTGCTGTAAAGTTCAAGTCCCACATCTCCTCTGAGATGTAACGCAAACTCTTAGCTGTGAGCCCCTATACAAATAAGAAGTTAGACACTCACAGTATTCATTGACACAAGATAAACATTTTCATTCCAAAAGTTACAAACAGGGGGATATAAACAGGGTGACCAAAGGGAGCCCAACCAGCACAGCAATCATTAGTTCCCTTAGTTGCATGTCCTGCATCTGATGCAACCTGTGGGAAGTTGTGAGCTCCAAAGGGCTCGGGTGGCTACACCCCTACAGCACTTCTGATGGTTCCACCTCCCAAGGTTTCTCTCTTGCACTGATTTTGTTTCTTCCTTGCAGTTTTCCTCAGACAATCCACATTTCTGGCTTCTTCAACTTCTGGGGTCTTCACTGCATCTGTGGCTTCACCCTCACAGCTTTACATATTGCCCTTTCAGGAGCACACTGCCTGGTCTCCCAGGTCTTTTTTGAAATCTGGGTGGAAGCCTTTTTAACCTCAGAACTCTTGCATTCTGCATGCACCTAAAATTAGCACACTGTGGATGATGCCAAGGTTTGTTGCCAGCTGGAGCAGTAGTCAGACTTTCCTCTCTTTTGGCTGTAGGGGTCAAGTGCCTGGATAACTGCACACTCTGAGTCCAATTCTGAGGAACAAATTTTCTGTGCTGCTGCCATTCTGGAACTTGATGCTGTGCGGCTTTTTCCTCAATGCAGTATCTTTCATTTTTGCAGTTTTGAGGCTGCAAAGGGTGCAGACTTGGTGCTTCTTGTGACACCTTCAGGCCATCTTTCATATTCTACTGTACCTCCTCAGCAAACGAGATCGCCTCAGCGATATCTTTTCAGTCCACAGTTTTACTGCCATTTCCTTTCTGGCCAAACTCACATTTTAGATCATCCTGCTGGACTTTTTGCTCTTGATTCTCAACATAGATCTGGCTAAAAGCCCCCAACAATAGCCACGCCACTTCCCAACATTAAACTGTCTTGAAATTTTTTCTATCAGATTAATTAGTCCGTTGCCCCTTAATCCCAATCTCAGGCAAAATATCTGGACATGAGCAAAATGCAGACAAACTTTTTGCCAAGCCATGACACACATCATATGAAGTCCAACAACCAACACAGTCCTTCTTCCCAGCAGAAACCTCCTGAGTCTGGTCTTTACCAGCAGGATTTCTATCAACCTTCTGATCTTCTGAGCTCTGACCAGGCTGTCCCATACAGAACAGCCTAAGGTATTCCAGTGCTACTCTTTCAGATGACATCTCTGAACCTTTCTAAACTCTTCCCACAGCCATTCCCAAAGGCTGTTGAGCCACATGGTCAGGTAGAGTCACAGCAATGACTCCACTTCCCTGGTATCAAATTGTCTTGATTATTTTTTTCTTGGTGCTGAGACAAAATTACTGACACCCAAAATTAAGGCAGTCAAGCTTATTTAGTTCAAAGTTTGTGAAGGTTTCAGTCCATAATCAGCTGGCTCCAAGGCAAGGTGGAAAGGCACAAGGGCAACCATTCAAGGTGGCAGAAGACAGCAAAAGAAAGAAGAAGAAAAAGGGGTGAAGAGAGCAAGCCTCTTTTTCTCCCTTGTATTGCATGCAGGCTACCCACCCCTTCCTTCCTGCAGGTGGGTGTAGTGCCCACACCATCTTGGTGCCCTCCTCTTGTACAGGCTCAGAATGTTTATAGAGTGAGTTACTGACTCCCTGCTGAGTCACTTAGTTAAACTTCTAAACCTCTCAAGTGGACACAATGTATTAACCATTACACCAACCAACTCCCTCTTATTTTTGCAGCATCAATTTCTTTATCTTATGAAAATTTGCAAATTATCATATATACAGTTTGAAAAGAGCCTATTAGTTGCATATAAAGCACACAAGACAAGGTACATTTTAGGCAATTTTTTCAGCATCTAAATTGAAGCTTATTTTTCCCAGCCACTGTAGTCATTCCTCATTTAATTGTATAGGAATGTAATATGTTTTTCCAACAGTATGGATGCTGGAAGCTAATACTTGATATAAAACTTAGTTATTTAAGAATTAAGTTAGAGTTATCTTTCTGTGTGTCACACTGTGATTAATAGCAAGAAAAATGTATCAACAAAGATGCTAAGTTGTATCAGAAATGCAAAGTATTAGAAAAGGTTTTTCTACTTTTTTGTAAAGTGCTAATGTAATTTATTTTGTAAATTTTAATTTTAGTAAAATAATAAGTGAAGCATTACAAAATGACTTTAAAACTTCAGGAGATGAACCTTTTTTCAAAGACAATTGCACTGTATATAAATGATATTGAGCCTCACTGAAAGGTTTAAGCAATAAAATTCATAAGGAGAATCTAAAGCAGCCAAAGGAATTTTGTGAAAAGTTAGAGAATTAACAGAGAGCTTGATACTGATATTATTCTAGAAAGGATATTTCTGAGGTAAGTATGACTGATATTTCATTTTGTGATAGATGGATATAAAAAGAATGAAGACCATTTTATTTCTGTTGGTATTACAGTCCCGATGCAATACAAACCTGATGAAAAATAATCTCATTATTATCTATGTAAGGATGTAAGGGATCAGAATTACATACTCAAAGGCCACACTAAGGGAGACAAAATGAGTTCTCTGGCAGTGTGTGATTCTATCATGTCCTCCTCAATGCAGTCTTGGGACCAAGCGTATTTCATAGTCTACAGTTAAAAATATTTATGTGGCCCGTAATTCTTCCAGATCTTAGAGGAGAGTCTATATCTGTGCACAACTGAAGGATTTTGGGTTAATCTCTCTACTACACCTTCCTGTCAGTTCTACAGATAATAGAGAACATGTCAGCTCTGGGGATACGGCATTGAAAGAATGTTCCCTGAGACCTAAGGAAACAATATCCTGTGTGCATGCAAACGTAAATTCCTGGACAATACTGTCTGGAGATGAACTTCCATTCATTCACCTGCCTCCCTCTTCCTTTAATTATTAGTTCTACATTAGTTCATTAATGATTCACTTACTAAGGAACATATAGCTATGTTTCATCTGAACTAAAAATAAAAAAATTTTAGAGTATTCTTTGGTTAAAAAGACTTCATAAGCACACTTATAGCACATGTAAGGAAAACTAGGAAGCAAAAGTTAATAGACGCTGATAGATATAAAATGTTTAAACATTGAGAACCTGAGAATAAAAAAGGCTGTGTGTCTGTATACTATTGGTAAAAAGAAGACATTGAAACACTGACTGTTTTAAAAGGTATTAGAGGAACTATAAAAAGTTTTGGAACATAGGAATTTACAGAGAGAGAATATATTCAATGACATACAGGTAGGAAAAATCAAGATTTCAACATGAATTGATAAGAAAATTGGCAGGTGCAGCAGATGAAAGAAATAAACAGTAAACAGAGGTCAAATTTGGTACATAGTATAATTATATCAGAAAACACAATCTGCTTTCTTTTCTTTAGTATCTTTTAATTAGCCAATTATGTGTGATTTTTATGAGACTATTTAATTAAATTATGTATTGATGGAATTTGTGATAAATTTGGGATCAAGAATCCATGTGCACTTGAAAACTAAAGTACTATTAGTTTGGCAAGGTAGAAAAGTTAAGAGGTGGCCACTGTGTCATAAGATCTCTAGTGGTAATACATTCATGTGATTGTCTTACCTATTAAATCACTTTTTTGCAGCAATTAATGCAAGGAATATCGTTAGGACTATTTAAATTAGATTTTAAGAGTATATTATCTTCATATTTACATACATTTCTTAATTCTAAATAAAATTGCTACCATATAACAAAACAAAATGTACAGTTTCTGATGAACAGGAACTCAGAAATGCAGCATATACACATGAAACAAAATGCTGCAACCTAAGAAGAAGCTCTTTTAATAAAAACTACTGTGATACCTAATGAAGTATCCTAAGTTTTCACTGAAGTTCTAAAAAAGAGATTCTAAAATTGCTTTCTAAGGAATTATGTTTATGAAATAAATGACTCAATATAAATAAATATTTCCATGTATAAAAACAAGACAGAGTCAACCAAATGCTAAACAAATAATTTTGTATCTACAATAAATGCATGGCAAAGCATATCGCTCAGAAGTTGATTTATTTTCTGAATATTTATAATCATAGGTAAAGAAAAAATAAAAACCCTGTTTGGAGGCAACGCACTGTTTTTTAAGAATGGACTGAAGCATATTGACATACTTTGTGCCAAAGAAACAAATTGAGTTTAGTTGTATTGAAATTTTATTCTCAGCCAAACAAGGTTATTTTATATAATTACAGAGATCGTATCTGTATGTTTTATCTGTATGTCTCTTTTTTAACCATAGATGACCCTACAATATGAACAAATATGAATCATCAAGTTTGTATCTGGAGGAGCATGTTAGCTGTTTGACTAATTCTCTGTATACAGCAGAACTATAACTTTGGGTGCTTTAGATAGTAGGGGTTTATTTTAAGAATATAACTGATATTAGAACATCCGGGAAATAATCCTTTCATCATACTCGGTCCTCAACATTGCTGAGCAGTTTAAAGATACCGTAGGAGGTGGGGGAAGAAACTCTGAAAACCCAATTCAAATTGAGAAGCCTTAACATTGCCTGAATTATCTTCCTTATATTTTTCCTAATAACTGTGTTGATAACTCCTTTTCTACTCTCCTTCCCTTAACAACAGGTCATCTGTTCTGTGGAGCTTTCAGAGTTTGCATTATTTGTCCTTTGTGAGAAATTAAAGCTCAAGTACTTTTAGAGAACTAAAACGAATTAGCCAGCACTCCAAATCACAGTTTTGATTGGGCAGAATTAAATTGGCAGTAGTCAGCTGCATTTGGAATTGCGGTTCCCACATTAAGCAGTTATATCCAGGAATGCATGGTTTAAAGCATAAGAACTCTGGTGTCTGAGCAGTGACTCAAACCTCATGATTTGATCAAATAATAGTCATGAATATTTCCCAAAAGAAAAAGCATATAAATCTCTTCCATCAGTGAAAAAAAGTATCTGGCAAATCCATTAACTGGTGTTGCAATATCACTATTTTCATTGCCATTATCATTAAGAATTGATTTTGTTAGATTAATGAGTGACTGCAAGCATCACTGGGTTTCACCAATACTTAACTCAATGAACCATGCTATCACAGTGAGACCAAACAGAAATAATAAGGTCAATAGCATCACATTCAGGAAAGCAGATCACCTTAAATAGGAATGTCTATACAGAAAAATGTTTTAAATATATTCTTAAGAAAAATTTGTAAAACTGGATATAAACTTAGGATATCCACTAATATATCACTTATCAAAGTTTTAAGTACTGTGCTCTGTTTTGAGTCTACTCAATTTTAGTTGTGCTAATAATCTAAAACCTTTCAATCATGTTCCAGTTCATGTTAAAGTTACAATATTGCTTCTAATTCTATAGTATGTCCAGTAGATGGACAAAAAAGTGCGAGGGTCTTTCCACACTCCCAGGTGTATGAGTCTGAATGCTCACATATCTATCGTGTGTTCTTTTGCTTTCAAAGAGGAAATAGAATGTCAAATTAACATCTATCTTCCTTGAAGGAAAAGGCTATAATAAACAATGCCAGTTCTAGGAGTAAAAATATCAAAATATTTATACAAAACCACTGAAAATGTAGTTTAAAATAAAATTCTAATTAATCATAGCTTCCCTCTATTACCATCATCATCTGAAATGCAGTTTGGAAGGAAAAGCAAACTGTCTTTTAATTAAAATTTATAGTAAGGTAATTTTTTTCATTATTCACACTAATCAGTAAACTATAATCTTAAAATAAATTTCAAAATTTAAACTTTCTTAGATTTCTAAGAAATCTATTTCTGCCAAATATACTCAATTTTCATTGCTGTCTTAATTCAAAGGGCTTTTAAAAATTAGTGCTATTTATGAAGACAGCAAACATACTACTATGAAAAAGTATTCAGAATCACAGAATATATAAATTTTGCTCAAATTTTGTTGTATTTATTTTGTTTTATTTCATTTTAAAGAGGACATAACAGAATAAAACCAATCAAAACAAACCAGTGTAAGAGATACAGGACTTCAAAACATTATGAAATCAACAGTAGTTACTATAATGCCTTTTGATGTCTTCAGAATAGCTACAGATAACTTTGGACATAGTAAAAATCAAACAGAACACAATAGCATAGAAACAATAAAAATAAAACAATGAATGAAATAAAGGACTTCGAAACAAGCCAATAGTAAATCCCAAATTGCTACCATGATATATCTTGCTGTCTTTGAAATAGCTGCTCCTGCCATCAGATTTGACATAATCAAACAAAACAAAAGAGAATAAAACCCAACCCGACAAAACAGTGGAAATGATATAGGACTTCCAAAACCAGACCATAGAGAATCAACAATGGCTGCAATCCTCAGAAGGGTATCTGTGCTAGACATCACACTGCGTACCACTATCCTCTGAACCTATGATCACACCACTGGCCCTAGACCTGCAATGTTAGTGAAACACCAAAGCATCACAGGCATCCAATTGCATTTCACCTTGATAGCTATCATCACAGCCAGTGTTTCTCCAGATAAGCCAGTCACTTATGGGGGGTGGATTGGTACTTCTTGTTTGCTAGTCCACAGGCTGGAAGGGGCTGGGGACTGGCTGTTCTCAGTCCGACCATGGCCTGCACATGGTGCTGGTTCCCAGACTGGGCTTGTTTGCTGGTGCAGCCATTGTTCCTCCTAACCTCGGACTGTGAATGCTGCTGACACATGGAGAGAGGCTTGGGTCTACCTGTTCTCAGTCGGCTGGCTGCCCACGCATGGCGCTGGTTCCCAGACTGGGCTTATTTGCTGGTGTGGCCATTGTTCTCTCTAACCTCTGTCCATGAATGGCCTCAAATTTTATATTGTGTTTAGTTTTAAAGGTTTGAGAATACTGTCGTGCAGCATATCAAATTTGATTCTCATATAATTTTTCATACATAGGGACCACAATTTTTATTGATTTACTGCCATTGAGTTGGTGATGATTCTGATTTTCCCCAGCAACACATAATACACATTCCCAGCCAGCCTGGTCTTGGCCTTTGAGTACCTGCCTGACAAGATGATGATGGCCCTTCTACCTTGGGAAGTCCCCTCTCCTAAGCTCCTTGCATTTATTCAGCGAACGTCTAACAATATCAGCTCAGTGGCAGAAGCAAATGTTCTAGAAGCAAAGGTTTCATCGTGTATGACCTCTGACATTTTAACTTAAACATGCAATGAACAACTTGTTACAAGATCTCCAGTGAACAGGAGACGTTGTTACATTGTGATGACTGCTATTAAGGCGCTATCTCTGTCTTTAATAAAATTATAGGGTGTTGGGCTACAGTGTGAATGTCATGTTGAGGATCTGAAGTAGCCATGATCATGCCTTTTTGGACAGCAGATATTTGTTTTAAAACTTGAGTATTGGGCCCATGGATTTAGCTCAGCAACATAAGCACCTGCCTGGCAAGCGTGAGGTCATGAGTTCAATCCCAGGCACCAAAAATAAATAAATACACACATAAATAAAATAAAATAAAATAAAATAAAATAAAATAAAATAAAACTTGAGTATTGGAAAGGAACCAAGAATATGAAGAATCAGAGAGGGAGACCCTTCACTCATGAGAGACCACAGTTACCAAGGCCCAGTGCAGGAGTGAACTTTGTGGATTTAATACTTTTAAACTGGCTTTGACTTGGGGGAAAGCTTTAGAGCTTTGTTGCTTGTGTGCTGTAGCAAGGAATTTTCTGCTTAACCATATTTCCTGAGATTTTAGTGAACTACCTGGTACAATGGTGTCCAAGCAATGAGTAAGTGGGAGTTCTGAGTCATCCATGGGTGTACACATTCTGTCTACTTCTCATGCTTTCCCTTGCTGGAAGGAAGATTTGCTAAGATGCAGTATAACACAGAAGAGTCATCCTGACAGACAGAATGTCACATGGCATAGTCTGTGATACACAGGGTGACCTCGACTGGGACACATTAGTTACATTATATCCTGTTACAAAGTGCGTGGAACAGAGGTGCCACTTCTTGCTATTTTAGACTTCCATCAAGATACTGACAGGGGTGGAAAAATACAGTGTATTTCAAATTATTGCACATTTAAAAAGTAGAACTTCCTAGAGTCACCATTAAAAGGTTAAGCTGCAGGGGGGAGAGTTGAATCATTTGCATAATGTAACATTAGGAAATTATTTTTTGAGTTCTAATAGATTATGCTACTTTTGACCTCAATTAACATTTTTAATCAAGAGTGGACTGTATCCTTTTATTGACATATTTAGTAAGTGGCCAATGAACATCAGTTGTTGCCAATCATTTTTCTTTGGATTTCAACAGGTTTCATACTTTTTCATGTGATGAGCCCCACGAATTAGAATTATGCTAAACACAGATAGAACTGCAGTTGGAGTGGAGTTAGAGGGTTAAACACACAGTTATGTTATGGAAATCTGGTAGGTTTAGAGACAGAGGGCATTACACTATATAAAGTTTGTATAAGTGCTATTTACACACATGTATAAAATATGTTATTTCATAAAAATAAGTATTAGGAATTAAAAACTTTCATATTACTGGATTTCCTTATGAATCTATTTAGATAATTCAAGAGATTTACCTTGAGTGGAAATTAAGTGTGTAATTAGATGCCACTGTACCATATTTAAGGAAGCTCAATGAAATTAGCTTTATAAATGATTAACAGAAAGAAATCAAAAGATTTCTTTGATATTTATCTATGCAAAACTAAAAATGTTTACTACCAAACTATTGGGGACCCAGCCTAGATCCCCAATCTCCCAAACAAGTGTACAGCAAAGGCTTAAATAAATGAGACAAGTGGTATGATTTTAGGGCTCCAGGAGGATCAAAAGCCCTTTGCAGAGTTCTTGACTCTGAGGCTATGATGAGGGCTAAGACAAAGAGCTACTCTGTGCAGCTCATATTTATTTCCATAATAAACAAAGAGAAGGGATACAGAGGAAAGCAGGAAAACGAGTAGGACCTTGGGAGTCACTTCAAGGGCTTTTCCAAGTAATAAACTGTGCCAATTACAGAGAACTGTCTTATCTCCATGATGGCATTTATGGTGGGAACGAGACTGAAGGAGTGAGATGCCTGCAGCTGCAGTCTCTATCTACTTAACTGATCTTGAAGCCAAATGTCGTCAGCTGTGGCCTTCTTTACCTTGCCCTTTGAGGTATCTCTGGCCTCACAGGCCAATACAGGCCCCAGCCAGGACCAGTGACTCATAGAGGTTCACTTACTATGAATCAGCGCCCATTGCCAGGCAAGGGGCCTAGGCCTAGGACAGGCTCACAGATAAACATAGAAAGCCAATTAGTTAATTTTAAATCCTGCTCAGAACCACTTCGTAGTAGTCTTCAACGCCAAACACATTCTCTTCAGACCAATTTTTATGGAGCGAACTCTCACAACTTTACTGAGAACTAGTAACAGACAGAGACACATGTAACCTTCTATATCTTAAAAGTGGTGCTAGAGGGACCAAAGATTTAGCTCAGTGGCATAAGCACCTGCCTGGCAAGCACGAGGTCATGAGTTCCATACCCGGTACCAAAAACACAAAAAACAAAACAAAACAAAACAAAACAAAAAAAACCCAGTGGCATTTGAATCAGTGAGAAATGCACAGGTGGTGTGTAATCTGCTTTTCTCCTCTTAGATGGCTGAGATCTGGTGACTGATCCATAGTGACATGAGACAATCCTGAGAGCCCAGGTGGGCTTCAGAGCTCTGCCATTGGTAAGGTGATACCATAGGGCTGTGCAGTAGCACAGCTCTCCCTGGAGGACAGCGCAGTTTCCCTGCCTTCTATTCTACAGGTGTTGGTCCCTGATCAACAACGTTTGGCACAGAGATGAATGCGCTTCCACCGGAACTCAGTCTCTGGTGTGACCATGAACAGGACTTGAACTACATTAGCTGCATTTTCTTACTTTGAGAAAACACAAATTAGAAAAGGCGTAGTTCGGAGTGGCTTGGCCATTTAATGATGTTTTTGTCAGAAGCTAAATAATGAACTCTGATTAAAAAGACAGCACTCAAATATGTTTTTCCCTAAAAGTTTACTCCCTTGTAAACTTGTTCTTGAAAATTTCCTTACTGTGCAAATCTAGTTTGATAAAATCATTTCTGTTTTATGTATTTTACTCAAATCAAAAGTTTCTGTCAGAATAATTTAGATAAATAATATTTTATGATTTTCTTACCAGAATTAAAGAGAAATTGGATAAACAACTGAAAAGTCAGGATGGAATAACTTATACTATAGACATTATTTCTTGTTTCTTTTTTTTGTTTTTCCTTTCAGAAGAAAAAAGATTCTATTGCTTGGTCTGGTACAGAATTAAAACATGCTTATTTATTTACAATCTAATTTTTAATTTACAATCCTATCTCACATGCTCCTCCTCCATTTTCATAAAAAGAAATGGAATTCAGAGGTTATTAAAGATGGTGCTTTTCAAAAATTCTGAAGTGTGTTTGATAGGTGTACTGTCTACTCTCAGCAGGGAAATTTGAACAGATCTTTCCAAGTCCTAGGAGTAAACATCAGGATAACTCTCCAACTCCTAGAATAATTCACATGGGGAATAATATATTCAGTAGTCTTATCCAATCCCATTCCAATTCCACTTCTTTAAGAAAGACATTACTACAAATGTAAAGACATCACTGCTTTATAATATCAAGTTTTTCTATGAAACAGTCCTGGATTTGGAATTTGTCACTTGAAATCTGTATCCTGACTTTGCTCCATAGCAGACATGGTGATCTCAGGTAACTCTTGGGATCCATACTTTATTTATTTAATTCTTCTTGGTTCTAAAGAGTAGTTTCAGTGCCTTACAAAAATATATACAGTAAAATAAAATAAGTGATACCTTTGTAATACATACAAGAACATATCTTTAAATTACTTTGGAAAATTATCACCTCTTGAAATGATTATATCAATGCCTGTACTATAAAACTGTGACAGGAATTGCATGTAAAATACATTAAAAGTCTTTGTAATGAGCAGAGCTCAATAAAAGCTAGGTATCATAAGTGTTACCATATGTCCTTTGCTACCGTCAATCCCTGCCAGTTGCCTTCAAGTAAGGACTGAGACAAAATAAAAATTGAATAACTAAGATAAAGGGTAATGGAACACACAGAGAATAACTTAAGTCACTTCTACTTTGTGAATTAATATGAAAAAATTTTGTCATGGAATCTTTCTGGGACTTCTGTAAAATCACACCGCTGGAGAGGATAATCCTTAAAATTTCTCTCAATACAATTTTGAATTTAAACTCTCTGTCTAGGAGAATGTACCAGAACAGATTACTAGTGCTAACATTTACAGAACTATGTATGGTGGTATATCCCTGTAATCTCAGAATTCAGGAGGCTGAGGCAGGAGGATCATTGTGAGTTTGAGGCCAGCCTGGGCTACACAATCAGCTTAAAGCTAGCCTGAGCTACATAGTGAGACCCTGTCTCAAAGTAAAATACTTCATTTTTGCTTTTATTATTTTTATTTAAAGGACAAATGAACAAGCTGTTGAAATAAAAGTAAATGATTCATTTTACTTCCAACTTACCAGAAGCCAAATTCAATGTAGCTTAATAAAAATGAAATACATTGTCCTCATGATTAGGACAAGTACAGCTCACCCTAGCCATGGAAATAACATTTTATTCACTGTAGAGCTCACCTAGTCTCTCATCTTTGCTTCTCTCTACTTATTGACTTCCTCACTGGGAGCACAGCTATAAACAAGTTTACATTAACATCCTGAGAATTCACTTGCCAGGTAATAAAGGGACTTTATTACCATCTGTTGCAGGAAGAAATTCCTGAGATCAACTCTGGTGTTCCAGCCATGGTTTAACTGTCATTCCTAGAGGAAAACTGAGGAGGGTTGGTCACAAGGCCACAGAGAGTCATCTCTGGCATCAGATGTTCATGGCAGTTGCTGTACAAGTCTTATCGGGCAAGGGAGTTCATGAGTAGCACATTCATGTTCTCTGCCATCTAAACCACAATGCGACTGAGAAAGAAGAGGTCAGTATTTGAGAATGAAATGTTGTGACGGGTACGAAACAGGACTGTGCTAGCTCAGCAGGGTTATGTGAGCACCACATATGAGACTTAAAGTGGCTGATAATGGTGGTGGGGAACTAGGAAAAAGCATATTCCACTGAAAGGGGCTCTCATCCCAGTACAGCAGTGTGGACTCCTGCTGTGCCATCTAAGTCATCAGCAGAAGCTGGGAACATGGGCCTTACTTATGCTTCTCTTTTCTCACATTATTAGTAGACTCTGTTTTTTGCTTAACACTGTGTTATGCTTCCAGATTTCCTTTCAACTTCTGAATAAGCAGTTTACTGCCCTGTATTTTAATAAATCAGAATTACTTTTACTCCTTTACTACCTAAATCACAAAAATATTTAGTAGCAGCCTGTCTATCTTTGCCCTACCTGAATTTTGACTTAAATCATAGTGTGAATATACACTTAATTCATGGCTAGGGAATCAGTTTGTTGTGATGCATTTTAGTCTTAAGTGGAGGAAGATGGCCTGCCTTTGTCCCACCAGATAAACAGCGCTATCTGTGCATGAACAGAAATCCATGGAGCGGAGCTGTGGTTCCTGACACAGGGCAAGTGGATCCTCATTACAAAAATAACGAGTACTGAACCTTCTACTTTGAAATCACCTGCTCTGATGATACCATAAGTAGAAATGCTCAGGGAGAGTGTTTAATAAAGGAGGAAGGACTTCACAATATGCACTGTCTTCTAGGAAATTTATTTTAATTTTAGAATCTCTTCAATGGAAAGTCCTTGGGAAATAAAAAGTGTGTGTGTAGAATATAGATACTGGAGCAAAGCATTTCACACTTCCTTTAACTCATGATTTATCATTCCCAAATACTATGTCTAACTGACATACTCTAAAGTAGTTTTGGAAACAAAAAGTAAAGGTCTATGGATGGATGATGGAAGGAATTGGAAGCCAGCACACCATCTTCACAGAGTTTGTTTTGTGAGGGATACAAATACTTGCCTAGGCTCTGAGACCAGGGCCTCAAGACCGAAGTCTGAGAGTGAAACGTGAGGTGAGGATTCTGAGAATGAGACTACGAGTGGCAAACCCATCCAGCATCTGAGGCGCGACACCAGCTTTTAAATTATGCCACTCATATAATTTTTAAAAAATACATCCTCTATACATTTTTCAAACAAATGATGTGTGCAAATTACAAAGGCTCTTAGGAGTCATTTATACATATTCATAGCTCCCTTGCCACAGGTCTAATCCAGGATGTAAACATCATGTGAAAATGTGGAAACCACACTCCAATGAATGGAAAACAACTATGTATTTTACCTGCATGACTTACTATTTTAAGATTATTTTAATGAGTATGTGTTTTACTAAGAAATAGATATTTTAGATTTTAAAATACTTTATCTTACATTTTTAGCTTTATAGTATATTCACACTACATGCAATACTTTCTATTCATTTGTTCATAGATATATGCTATCTATGTTTATCAGCCTTTAAACCTATGTCTAATGTTTCAGTATTAAGTGGCCTTACATTCATTAATAAAAAATAGTGTTATGGTTATGCAGACTTTTTTTTTTATAAATTGTGTCTTGCTCAAGAAAGAATGAGGGTAAAGCTAAATTCCATTGGCAGTTGAGGTTTTGCAGGGTCCTACAAATGAATTTTCCTCTAACATGAAGGCAAGAAGAAAGACAAAGTCTGGTGTTCTCAGATATGCTCAAGACCTGGAGCCTGAGTTCTGAGTCTTGGAAAGCTTGCAGGTCCTAATTTAGAAGCAGAAACAACTGAATGCTTAGCATTCACAGAAAGGAAGAACTTGGCCACAAGGAATCTCAGGGCTGCATGTGGAGAGGGCAGGAACCAGGACCTATAATTCCAATGATACCTTTGTTGTGATGCAAACTCCAAGAACCTTCTCACCATTGTGGCCATAGTGGTTAAAACCATAGAGGTGGAGGTGGAGTAGAATCTCAGGTCAAAATTCACTACTGAAAGAACATGGTTTAAGCCAAGTTAGTGCTTTAAGCAGCATGTCTACTATAATTTAGGTCCCTCCAACAATCCTTCAAGTGTCTAACTTTTTTTAATATTTCTGACTTAACTTCTAGTAAAGTTTGGATAACTTTTTCCTCCCAAGTAGAATTATATTTCAAAGGAGAAGTATAGATGTTATAAATGGTCTAAGTCTGAAACACAAATCATGGGTCAAGATGTTCCCAAGAAATTTTAAATTTTCTCAGTAATTTTTAAAATCTGGATACTTCCTATTTTTACTTATGTTGTCAGTAGCTAGCACTGGCTAGGAACAGAAACAGGTCTTTGTGAAGAACAGTAGAACAGGGATGATCACCTTGGATTACTGTTAGCATTCTCAA
>RJWM01026006.1:0-28609 GCA_004363535.1 Dasyprocta punctata | reverse complement strand
CAGTACTCTTTGTAGTGTTGGTTTGGTGGTCATAAATTTCTTTAGTTGTTCTTTGTCATGAAAGTATCTTATTTCTCCATCTCTGTCACGATATCTTTCTGTTGTTGGTTTTATATATTTTCTGTTTAATTATTTTCCCTGCTTAGTGATTACTTTTTGTTGTTTTTCTTAAGATTGTGGCTATCTTTGTCTCTTTCTAGAGTGTCTTTCAGTACTCTGTAGTGTTGGTTTGGTGGCCATAAATTTCTTCAGTTGTTCTTCGTCATGGAAGTGTCTTATTTCTCCATCAATTTTTAAAGATAGTTTTGTAGGATACATCAATCTGGGTTGAAAGTTGTTTTCTTTTAGGATTTAAAATACTTCGCTCCAAGCCCTTCTTGACTTAAAGTACTGTGTTGAGAAGTCTGCCGTGATTCTGATAGGCTTTGCTTCATAGGTGTTCTGTTTCTTTTCTCTGACAGTTTTTAGTATTTTGTTCTTGTGCTTTTTTTCTGATATCCTAATTAATATATGTCTGGGTGAAGATTTATTCTGGTTATGGTTAATTGGGGTTCTGTATGCCTCACTTACCTGTATATCAGATTCTTTTCCCATGTTTGGAAAATTTTCTGATATTATTTCTGCAAATAGTCTTTACAGGTCATTAGTATTGACCCCTGCTTTTCCATTGATGCCTATTAATCTTATATTATTTCTCTTGGCATCATCTTGCAGCTGTTAAATTGTTGTTTCCTGGTTCCTTTTTATTTTTAAGAAATCTTTTCTTTCATAATCATAAGCTTCTATGCTGTCTTCAAGGTCTGAGGTTTTATCTTCAGCTTCCTTCAAGCAGTTTTGCCAACTTTCCATGGAATTTTTCATTTCCTGAATTTCCCTTTGAATCTGTTTCATGCTTTCTATTTATGTCTTATATTGTTCATTCAAAGTTTCCATCATTTTCTTATGTTCTTCGAATTTTTTATCTTGATCTTCTTTAGATACACAGCATTTCTTTCATAATGGTTGTTATTTCATTTTTTTAGCTGAGCGATTATTTCTGATTTGAGTTTCTCTATAGCTTCATGGAGTTGTTTCTTCACTTCATTTGCTATCATTTCAGAAAGTTCAGTTTTGTGACTCCAAATGTCTTCCATTTCAGTGTCTCTTGGTTTTGTTTTCAGTGGGCTGGGGGATTGAGACTGCCTCTTGCTCTTTCATTTTGTCATTTTCTTCTGGGACTCATGTGGCTGGGCAGGCAGCTTCCTGATGAATTGCACTGGAACACTGTGTGGCATAGAGCTTCAATCCTCCAATATCCCCATGGCTAGCCAGGACACACACCCAGATTTTGTGCTGGACCCTTGTGTTCTGTGGTCTGTGAGGCTGGCCACATGTTCCTCTGATATACTTTGTTGGGTTGCTCTGGGACACTGAGCTGGAAAAAGTTTGTATCCTCCCTGTAGCTAACAGGGTCACACCCCTGGAGCTTGTTGCAGGGGCCTAGAAACTGGCTGTGTAGCATTCGGAAACCGCACAACCCAGGTGTTTGGCAGAGATGAACCCCTGGGGTGTGTCACTGGACCTTCAGCCTGGTTGTGTGGAGTTTGGAATCTCTGGGTCCCAGGTGGCTAGACAGAGTATACCCCGGAATGTGGCACCACCAGGACCTTGCATCTGGCTGTGAGGGGTTCAGAACCTCTGGAGTGTGGGGCAAGCCTGGTTGAGTCCCAGGTGTACAGTGCCGGGGCCTTGCTCTTGTTTGGGTGGGGTTCATAACCTCTAGGACCTGCAGCTTGGCCACACCCCTGAACAATGGAGCTTGTGCCTTGTGTTCTAATGGGCAGAGCTCAAGTTCTCTAAGGCCCTGCAGCTATGCTGGCCACTCCATGATGAGCAGCTCTGGGACTCTGGGCTGGGCTGGGCTCAGTAGCTCTGTGTCCTATGAAGCTGGCAGGACATACACCTGATTGATTGTGCTGAGAGCTGGGCTGGGTAGAGCTCAATCCTCTGTGCAGCTAGTAAGGGCACACTCCCAGAGTGTGTTGCTGGACCCTCTGCATTATTGTGTGGGGGTCAGAATCTCCAGGACCCAGGCAGCTGGGCGGAGTGCACCCTGGAGTGTGGCACCACCAGAACCTTGCTTTTGGCTGCCTAAAAATTCTTCAATGGGCAAATAGAATCAGTGTGATTTAATACAAAGAATGGGATTTAAACATAAATGACTCCTTTGCTATTCTAGGTCTCTTCTGTTTCCAGATTAATTTTAGGTCTTTTGCTCTAATTCTGTGAGACACACTATTGGAATTTTGATTGGGATTGCACTGAATCTTTATAACAGTTTTGGAAGTATGGCCATTTTCACTATATAGATTCTTCCTACCCAAGAGCACAGGAAAGCTCTCCATTTTCTAATATCCTCTTCAATCTCCTTTTTCAGAGTACTTTGCTTTTCAGTATAGAGGCCTTTTACATCTTTCCTTAGATTGATTCCTAAGTATTTCATTTTTTGGATGCTACTGTAAAATGTATTGTTACCTTGATTTCTCTCTCAGTGATATTGTTATTAGTGTACAAGAAGGCTATAGACTTTTGAGTATTGACTTTGTAACCAGCTACATTGCTAAATCTGCTTATTAAATATAGAAGTCTTTTGGTGAAATTTTTGGGATCTTCTAGGTAGAGTACCTTGTCATCTGCAAATAATGCTAGTTTAACTTCTTCTTTTCCTATCTTTATTACTTTAATTTCTTTCTCTTGTCTAATTGCTCTGCCTAAAGTTTCCCGGAGTATGTTAAAGAAAAGTGGAGACAGTGGACATCTTTGTCTTGTTCCTGATTTTAGAGTGAAAGCTTTCAGTTTTTGTCCATTTAGTATGATGTTACCTGTTGGTTTGTCATAGATGGCTTTTCTCAGATTGAGATACAGACTATCTATTACAATTTTCTGTAGAGTTTTTATCATGAATATGTGCTGGACTTTGTCAGTGTTTTTTCTGCATCTATCGAGATAATCATATTTTTATCTTTGGCTCTGTTTATACGATGTATTACATTTATGGATTCATGTATGTTGAAACATCCCTGAATACCTGAGATGAATCCTACTTGATCATGCTGTACGATCTTTTTGACAATTTACTGCCATCTGTTTGACAGTATCTTATAGAGGATTTTTGCATCAATGTTCATTAGGGACAATGGGCTGTAATTCTCTTTCTTAGTTGGGTCCTTCTCTGGTTTTGGATCCTGGGCAACAAGACAAGACAGAGGGCATCACAATTCCTGACCTCAAATTATGCTATAAAGCTACTGTGGTCAAAACAGTGTGGTACTGGTAAAAACAAAACAGACACAAGATCAATGGAATAGATTAGATGATGCAGAAACAACTACAAACACACTAAGCTACCTTATCTTTGACAAAGGTGCCAAACACATTCACTGGAAGAAAGATAGTCTCTTTAATAAATGGTGTTGGAAAAACTGGCTTTCTGCGTGCTGAAGATTAAAACTGGACTCACATCTTTCACCATGTACTAAGTTAAAATCTGAATGGATTAAAGTTATGAATGTTAAAACAGACACATTAAACCTGCTGGAAGATAGAGTAGGTAAAACTCTCGAAGACATAGGTGGAGGCAAAGTCTTTATGAATAAAAGGCAGATTGCACAGGAACTATCACAAAGAATCAACAAACGGGATCTCATCCTATTAAAAAGCTTTGGCACAGCAAGAGAAACCATCAACATTGTGAAGAAACAGCCCACAATGTGGGAGAAAATGTTTGCCAGCTGTCCTACAGATAAAGGATTACTATCCAGAACATATAAAGAACTTAAAAAAATCAGACCTCCAAGATTTAAAGACCCAATCCAAAAATGGGCATCTGAGATGAATACACATTTCTCAGATGAAGAAGTACAAACAGCAAATAAATACGTGGAAAAATGTTCAACAGCACTGGTCATTTGAGTCAAGCAAATGAAAACAACACTGAGATTGCATCTTACCCCAGAAAGAAAGGCTAGTATTAAGAAGTCAAGTAATAATAAATGCTGGAGGGGCTGTGGTGAAAAAGGAGCTCTTCTTCACAGCTGGTGGGAATGCAGGTTGGTGCAACCACTGTGCAAGTCAGTGTGGAGATTCCTCAAGAAGCTAGGATCGGAGGTCCCATTTGACTCAGCTATTCCCCTTTTGGGTATCTTCCCAAAAGAACTTAAAACATCATACACAGCAATATATGTGCGCCTATGTTTATAGCTGTACAGTTTATAATAACCAGATCTTGCAAGCAACCTAAACGTCCATCGACTGAGGAATGGACAAAAAAGATGCGGTATTTTTATATGATGGAATACTACTCAGCTATAAAGAATGATAAACTAGACATTTTCACTCTTACATGGATGCAGCTTGAAAGTATACTTATCAGTGAACTAAATAAGTCACACATGTAACTATCATATTGGTTCAATTGTGTGACAAACTGAAAGAAAATCTATATATGTGTATAAAAATTAGTTAAGATAGTTAAAGAAAGAGCATTTTGAGTGAAAAGTAGTTTTCACAGGATCATTTTCAGATTTCATTTTTAATGTGAAATTTTTTTGTAAATAATATACCTGTCATAACAAAAAAAAGTCATATAGCTGGTTTCTCTTGATTCATTGAGGGGAAAGTTTTGTGCTAATAGTTTTCTTGATACTGTTTCATGTCTATATCTTTTACTCTAAACAACTGCTGTGAATATAACAATATGCAATGTGTTGATTTTTGTTACTCTCCTATTGGCCTGTTTTGAAATTCTGTGTAACTTTAATTTCTTATTTCTCTTCTGTTTAAAATAAAAATAGAAAGAAAGAAAGAAAGAAAGAAAGAAAGAAAGAAAGAAAGGAAGAAAGAAAGAAAATAGAAACACTAAGTCTACCAGAAGACAAGATAAGTAGAAATCTTGAAGACTTAGGTATAGACATAAAATTCATGAACAAAGTGCAAACCATACAGGAAGTAATTCAAAGAATCAACAACTGGAATCTCATCTTATTAAAATGTTTTTGCACTTTGAAAGAAATCACCAATAAAGTGAAAAGAAAACCCACAGAATAGGAAGAAATTTTAGTCAACTGTCCCTCAGACAAAGGTCTTATATCCAGAACATATAAAGAATTAAAAAAACATTAGGCCCCCTAAATTCAAAGACCCAAATCAAAAATGTGCATCTGAGCTGAACATGCAGTTCTCAGATGAAGAAATACGAATGGCAAATAAATACATGAAGCAATACTTAACATCACTGGTCATTTGAGAAATGCAAATTAAAACAACAGTGAGATTCCATTTCACTCCAGAAAGAATGGCTACCTTCAAGAAATCAACCGATAGCAAATGTTGGCTGGGCTGTGGGGAAAAAGGAACACTGCTCCACTCTTGGTGGGAGTGTAGACTCGTGCAACCACTGTGGAAATCAGTGTGGAGATTCCTCAAAAAGACAGGATTGGAAGTTCCATTCAATCCAGCTATTCCTCTTCTGGGTATTTTCCCAGAAAAACTGAAAATGTCATGTCAATGTGATATATGTGTACCCATGTTTATAGCAGCACAATTTGTAATATCTAAATCTTGGAAACAACCAAAATGCCCATCAAGTGCAGAATGGATGAAATGATGTGGTATTTTTATACAATGGAATATTATCCAGGTATAAGAATGGTGATTTTGAGGCTTTTATAGGTAAATGGAGGCAACTTGAAACTATACTCATAAGTGAAATAAATCAGATTCACATTTATAAATACCATATTGTCTCACTAGTGTAAAAATAAATAATAATAGTAAAAATCTGAAAGAGTAAAAAGACCCAAAATGTACAATAGATATTGTAATAATGAAGGGGAAAGAAAATGCTCGAAATTAAAGAACAACTGGGATAGGGGAAAGGAGAAATGGAAGAAAGGAAAAGATTATATGCATTTAGGTATCTACATATAACTGTATGTATGTTTAAATGTGCAAGATAGATAACTGTGGTACCAATTCTGTTAGTTCATCAAAAGAATAGTAGTTTGTGATGTCATTATTTGATTTCCTGATCATTTTTATGCCTAGATCTTGTAACTTGAACAACTACTTTGAAGACAACAATATGCAATATGTTAACTAGTGTTGATTTCTTACTGTTTTTTTTAATTCTGTATTATTTCTACCCTTTTTATGTTTTGCTTTTTAAAATATAAAAAGTCTGTCATCTCTTTAAGGGCTGAATTGAATTCTTTTCCTTCCTCCATTCATTGATTTATTTTCTTGAGATAGACATATAGCTCTTTATGAGTAAATAGTCCATTATGATACCTGAGACTTCACCCATAACTTCTGTATTCAAAGGTAGTTATTACCATTTAACTAAGAGCAACAATTCCAAAGACCTGAAATAATGATTAAATAACATTTGTAAATATGGATATAATTCCAATCAACAACTTATAAGAAGTTGGGGAAAAGTGATTCTGAATACACTTTAAAGATTTCTGTAACATTCTAGAACATAATGAAATTAATTGGTTTTTCCTATACTTACTAAGCAAAGGGGTGAGGGAAAATGATCAGTTCAGAGATTTGAATTCCTAGCTCGATTTCCACCTAAAAAAATTGAAAATTTCTTTGAGTGCACTGAAGGAGACCCTCATCTCCTAAAAGTACAGGCCAGAGATTGTTGAAAATTCACATGCACAATCCCATTTTCTAGGAGACATAATCAATGCATTTAAGGTTATAGGAAGTTTCCATCCTTGTGTAGTAATTTAATTTGCTAAAATCTCCATTGTTTTTCCTTCCCACAAGATATCATACTTGTCTATTACACTGACAACTTTATACTCATTGGACTTAATAAGCAAAAAGTAGCAACTTCTAATGTGTCATAATTTGGAAGTTATCAGATCAAAACTCAGGGAATTTCCACTTCAGTGAAATTTCAAGAGGTCCATTTTAATGGAGGATGTCAAAATATCCCCACTAAGCTAAGGCTATGTTACTGTATCTGACACCTCTACAACAGAAACAAAAGAGTTGTCTAAGGGTGTCTTTGGATTTTAGAGGAAAAATTCCATGGTAGGGTGTGTTCATCTCTCCTACATACTGAGTAAATCTCAGGGTTAACCTTGATGAGCTTCATAACAAGTCAAGGTTCAGCAGTTCTATGCCACAGTGCAAATTGTTTATTACTTAGGCTACAGGAAAATCCAGTTGTCTTTGAAGTGCCAGTGGGTGACAAGAATATTATTTTTTCCTGTTTTTTTAGAGGTCTTTATATGAGAAACACACATATGACTTTCTATTCACAGGTTGATATCTGGGTCAGAACTTTGCCCTAGGAGGAATCATTCCAGGGGTCTTGCTTATTTATATAACATTTCTATGAAACTTTGAGCCTTAGTCCTTGGAGCTGTTGGTGGGATAAGGTAAAGTTTGGGGAATTTAGAACTGAACGTGCATGTTTTAATTGTGAGAATGACATAAATGTTAGGGAGCTGGTTGTGTAATGTTATAGATCGAATGTTTGTGTCCTTTGTTCCTGTGTTGAAGCTTATGGTCCCAGTGTGATGGTATTAAGAGTAGACAATTTACGGCTTCTAAAAATCATTTCATGTAAAATAAATTGAGTTATATATGTTGTAAAAGATACATATTGCACAATATAAGATACATCCCTTTTCTTCTGTTTCATTTCTCAATCCCCTATTTCTTGTTTTGTCAATTTGAGTCAATAAAAAAGAATTTAAATACCCACTTAAGAACTGGGGTATTTCTTCAGCTTTATAATAGGTGAGGTTTTTTTTTTTCTTTTTTGCTCTTTCTCTCTCTTTTTTTAAATTTGTTTTGTTACAAGCTGCTGGAGCCAATTTGTGCCAACTTGCCAACTCACACAGTACAAAATACTAGATTTCTTTCATATATCTTATAGACAAAAAGTCTTGAACAACTACCTGTAAAAGACATGTGGATAGCTCTCATTGAATGCAGAACAATCGTGTCTCCATTAGTTAAACCAAGTCCTATCTCCACGTACTGATATGCACAGAGCTGGTTAAACAATTTCCTTCTCCCAATTAATGGCTGTAAGCAACGCAAATAAGGCAAACTGAGGTACTGACATGTAATCCTTGAAGCCAGCTGACAGTTTCTTTTTTCCTCACATCATGTTCCCTATAAACAGTTGAGCACAGTAGGATGGCAGAGCCACATAGCTTCAAAAATGACAACTGGGTTCAAGCCTCAAGGTAAGAGCCTATGCCTTTCCACAGTATAAAAGCTTACATATCAGAAACTGAAGCAACAGCCTCCTAAACCAAATTCTGTAGATTGATCTTTGTGCATACCCTTCTCCCTGCATATTGCAGAGGTTGTTTCTCTCCACCTGGCCCACTCAGCTCACACTACTCATGTAATTCCTGCCATTCTCTCCGTCACTCACCCTCAAGCCACTCCCTTCCTCATAAGATAATAATTGCTGGGTGATTCCTTGGATTGAGGCTTATGTTCCATGTATCCTCACCTAGATCAAACTCAGGACTCCTTGGCTGCCTGTAACTTTAAATATGTTTTAGTATCTTTATTCACACTGTGGGTTGAACTGGAGGTGATAGATTAAAATTAACTTGCTGAGATTCCAATAAAATTTCAATGGCATTACAATTATAAACTTTCTGGATTATGAAGAGGGTGAGAAAGGGGATTACAATATTTGGATTACAATATGCAATATTTGGATTATAATAGCTACCAACTAAGAAATGGAAATAGTACATCCCTATAAATACCATAATACTCCCTAGACCTACTTTTAATATGGTTCTTTGGTATCTTAATGTTGCTGTCTTTCTCTCTATTCCAAAAGCCAGATTACTGAGAAGTAGAATAATTGGGCCAGTATATGTAAGGCTCTGCTACATCCCCTGTGGTCAGAGACTAGGGAACTACAGTGCAAAAATAGTGACTGGCCTAACTCTAGATATTTTCTGCCTCAGCTAAGGATTAGCAAATGATCTGGGCCAAGCACTGGGTTATCTAGCTCATACATATTATCTTATTTAATCTTCAGAACTCCTTCAAATATGAGAAATGTCATGTCAATTTCACAGATGAGCAGAAAGCTGAAGCTTAGAATGATTAAATTACATTTGGAAGATAACATAGCTAATAAAAGTAGAGCCTGACTTGAAAACCAGATCTTCTTGATGTCAAAGGCTGTGTCCCTAACTAGTACTCCACGATACTAGAAGAAATTATTATTATTATTACTACTATTATTTCAGATGCTCTACCAACTATACTTTGTTCCCCCTTCCTCCCTCCCTTTAAGGTCAAAAAAGTGCCTGTGTTTCTAGTTTAATCTAAGCACATCTTCCATTAAATAAATGCAAGTTTCTGATTCCTTGCTTTATAGAGTGGGAATAATACTTTAGTCTAAGAATTTTTTCAAAGGCTTAAGGAACACATGAACATAGTAAAAAAAAAAAAGCCTATATTTTTATTGTGTTAAAATTCACCTAATTATTTTAACAGGCACTCTCTACAGCCAAAGATTGAGTTCTAATTCTCTGTCTGCAGAATAGAATTGGCACAAAATTAGGGATAAATCCATATAATTTTCCTATACTTTCTCTATCTTGACACCTGATTATCTGGTGTTTATTTGAACAAACAATTCATGTATAAGTTAACAGATACATTACCTAATATCCACATTATCATATTTACCAGACAGTTAACATTATCATCAAACTTTATTTGCTGCATAATTCATAGCTTTTACTATGACAGGTAATAGACAAGTGACTGAAGATAAACTTAAATGATACTTTTCTAGTTCTACAAAACTCATTCTGACCCATTTGACTGATCAGAAATTATGGAACCAGGCATGTCATTATTTTCTTATTTTATATATTGTAAAACTAATTCAACCTATCTGACATCTCGCTGCAATTTTATTTTGGTTTATTTATGGGTAAGAAGCAAGATTCTACCTATCACTACTGTAAGGTAAAGGGACTATAATATTCCTCTATCCATGCACAAGTACTGACTCCAGCTCAGTCATCACTTGCTACCATATTGGATAAAGGATGAATTGTTAATTTAGAAATAAATAAAAGTGACAAAATATTTTTAGATATGACCTCAGTGTCCTTGCTATTGCCTTACCTTCTTGATGTTACTGGAAGAAATTTGAGACCAGAAAAAACATGATCATTTTAGAACTCAGTAGTGTTACATCTGCAATTAGGTCTTAATGTTCATTTAATCCAATTCTCAGTTTTTGAGGTGTTCCCTTGGATTTGCATAGGTTATTTACTGTTCTGTATCTTGTATATTTCACTTCATTATATGGAAACACAAATAACAATCATACATGTGCATAATCTTAATTAAATCATGGAAGAAGTTTGTGTGCATGTATAAATTAGCTTTGAAAATTCAAAACAGCCACATGGCATTAATAACACTATAGCTTATTTTTCTTACAGTTTCACACTTAAAGAGAACTTCGTTCCATATGAAGTGTCAAATTATTTTTAATTACATTCCATTCAGAACATTCACCTGACCTTTCTCACCTCTTCATCTTGTGCTTTTATGGGAATTAACCACCTAAAAACAACCAAGTAGGATGAGGGTCGCCTGACAGTTGTACAGAAACTTGAATGCAACACATTTCTATATATAAAGTGAAAATTCTTTGCCCTGATTAAAGAAAAGGCGAGTTTATCCAAGGACTAGTGGGAGTTTTTTAAAAGAACATCAGATGCTGGATTAATTATGAAGATCTAGTTTAAGAAAAAGAAAATCACAAGGAAATATTAAAGGCAGGGACAGCCTTTTATTAATATACTCAAATTTTCATATAAGCTTCTTCTTAGTTCATCTTGTGAATCTTGTTCATCTGGAACAGAATAACTGAAGCTGAGAAAATTATCATAAACAGACATTTATTGGTTCACAATTCTGGAAACCTTGAAGTCCATGATTAAGGGGCCAGCGTGTGGGAAGAATTGCTGCATCGTTGCACGGCAGAAGGAAGAAGGGCAGGAACACAACAGAGAGCTAAACTTGCTCTTTTATGAATGTTAATCTGTATGCGAAGGCAGAGCCCCGAAAACATATTGGCTTCCAATAGACCCTACTTTAAAACACTGCTGCCTCAGGATTAAGTTTCCAAAACATGATTTTCTAGAGGACACATTTACACTATAGCAGTTTCTCTGTCCATTCTGCTTCTCTACAATATATTATAATATTCTACTGATATATTCTAAGTCCTATACTCACTATGCTGTCTTAGAGAGTTGTAGACAATAGAATACAGTAAGTTATAGTAACATTTCTCTGTGTTCATTCCACAAAATCACAACTCTCATGGTGCAGATTTTCTCAGGGGGAAGAACATCAGAATCAGATGGGCTTAAGAAATATATGATGTGTACAATGTCCCTACTTAGTGGATGATCGAAATTCAGTTTAGTGTTTTATATCCTCTAAAGTGTTTTGTATTAAAGAAACGCATTGCTTTTGTTTAATAATATATTTGCCAAAAGTATTAGAACTTAGAAATACATTTGCCAGAATTCAAATTAAGTGAAATCAATTCTATGTGATTTAGTAGGCAGAGTTTTGTTAAATCTCCAACGTTGGCTACACAAGGAGTATGGAGGAAGAAAGAAGGTAGACACTGGACATATGACCCAAAAATAAGATAAAGAAACTTCTGTGAGTGTTCTTCAATGTTTTTTTTATTTCTCACATCTCTATTTTGGAGAATGATCGACTTGCTTCTCTTGTGATGGAAAATTTATAATGTATTAATAATGATCTATCACCCAACAATTCCCATTACATTTAGTTAATCCAACTTATTGCCCCTGAAAGGTAAAGTGATCTCAAATGGATGAAAGTGTCCTTGCACTGTACACACACACACACACACACACACACACACACTAGTGCACCTGCCTCCACAGATATACAGACAAACCTGATTATACATCTGGCCAAGTTCAACTCTATGAGTTTCAAAATGAAAGCAGGTCTAGTCCTAGTAGTTTTTTTAATTGAACTGTAGTAGATTCCAGAAAACACTCAGAGGTAGGAAAATATGTCTTCACCTAAATCACAACATGGTTGATACCTAGACAATGATAGTAGGCAAAGCCAGGAACCCAAAGTGATTTTGTTTGATTCTGGTATTACTTTATTTTGTTTGAGGTTTGATATTTTTATTTTCCAGAACAAATAACTAAAACATAAAAATGACACAATTTAATACTAAAGTTTCTTTAAATGATTTTAGTTATGTATCGAATAACTTCTCTGACATACCTACATTACTTCTTTTACACTTTTTCCTAATGGTGGCTTAGTTAATTTTCACATCAATGGGACGCAATACACAACACCTACAACTTGAAGAAGGAAAGGTTTATTTTGGCTCACAGATAGTAGAGGTTTCAGTTCACAGTCAGCTGGTTTCAATAATGAAACAGCATGACAGAGTGGTACATTGGCAGAGAACAGTTCAGGGGATGGTAAGCAGAAAGCAGAGAGAGTCAACAGAGGAACTGGAAAGGGAGATATAACATTTCTGTGTCACACCCACAATGACCTTCATCTTGGAACATCCAGGGATCAGAACCATGAGAAGAAAGCCTATGTTATTTATAGATTATCCAGTTATGGATGCTCTGTTATAGCTGTACAAGTGGATTAAGATACTCATAAATTTAAAAACATTGTAGCTGCCAAATAAAGTATTAAATCCTTAGATCTATATCTATATATTATTTGCATTTTATTTCCACAAGATAAATTCACAGCACTGCATTGATAGTTGGATCAAAACAGACATACATTTTCAATTTTTTACAGTTACATACTTATATTATCCAGAAAATATTTTAATTGTTTACACACCACTGACAAAATTTGAGATACTGTATCAGGTCACTTTGAGCTGCACGTTGACAGAGTTTCCGTTGTAGTTTATTTTCATATTAAGGAAATTCATAATTCCCGTACCTGAGTGGCAGACAAAAAGAAAGCCTTGTTTCTCACAATAATAAAAATATTTACTTAAATAGCTTAATTCTACACTATTTACGAATGAGATTAATAATGTCTTTGCTTGGATACTGTTTGTGACTGTTTTTGTATTATTTTGTTTCTTTTTTTCCTGAGAAAGTAGAAAGATATAAAGTCAGAGGTGTAAGGAGTTATCAAATCCTTTGACTGTGTGTGTGTGCGTGTGTGTGTGTGTGTGTGTGTGTGTGTGTGTGTGTTGTTGGAGAAGATTATGAAATGGGAGGTAAGTTTTCCCATAAATGATGATGAGATGTTGAATTATTCTGAAAACCTTAGATAGTTTAATAAGCTAACTGAATTTACCTTTTAGTACACTAATAAATATATTTGATAATCAAGGGAAAAATATCACTACTAAAAATCATTTCAAAGAGTCAGCTAGTGGGTTAAACAAGAAATGGTTATTTTTTAATCTTTCTTAATGGATGTAATAGTTAACTGACTGTGTCAATTTCTGTTAGAAATGACCAATTAAATTGGTTGAGCATAGTTCTGGGCATAACTGAGAGGATTTACTGAAGACAGACAGATCTACCCCAGGGAGGTTTGTTGTCTGGTTGATATAAAAGGGAAACAAAGAAGGTTGGCTTCTGTTTCTTTCCAGGAGCTCCAGTCTTCCCTTCACCTTGGACACTGTCTCCTAGCATCCCACACAGACTCTCAGCCTTCCATCGAGACCCATTGGCCTCCTGATACAGACTTGAACAGGGCACCGCAATAAGCTCCAGGCCTTCAATTGGATCCTTGGAATTTCCAGCACACAGATTGCTTTTGATCCTCCACACCTGACTCTGTGTGCAGACATTGTAAGCCAATTTTGAAAATCCTTATCTACTTATATATCTTGCATTAAATCTATTCTCTAGTGAGCACTGACCGATACAATGCACTTTAGAAAAAGGCCCAGGAGAAAGAATACTCATCATCTGTGGAACAAAATCTCAGGCAGGCATAATGATACATCAGATGAGGTAACAAAAAAATAGCAAACAAGAAATTTCACCAAGTCTTGCCTTTAGCAACAGTTCAACAGTTCGTGTGTGATCTGTCATATCTTTTGTCTCTGGTAGATGTTAAGCTTTGATTTGGAAAGTCTATTTTACTAGTCATGGAGCTTGGTCTTGTTTAGACAACAGGGCATAAGATTCGATGAAATGAAATAACACCTTGTCAAAGCCAACACAATATAATTAAAGGTAGAAAAGAGTAGATAGCTGTATTCTCCCCTTTGGAGATTATACCACATAAATTAATATAATGCAAAAGGAAAAAAATGTGCTATAAATTTTTATTATAAAGATATTTATATATAAATGTCCTTGTAACCATAGTTTACTCATGATGAATCAATATGTAATTAAAATTTACAATGCTACTTCAGAGTTTTAATAGGTATTGGATATCTTGTCCACTAAAAGAGGGATATTGCTAAATTCTTTGTCCTCAGTGCTACATCCCTGCCATGTATAACAAGTTTTTAATTTCCTCTTCATACCAATTTTTTGTTTGATGGTATCAGATGCTAAAAGGAAACATTAGAAACAAAAGATTGAATTACAGACAACCTAAGTAAAGTAAGCCTGCCGTAAATATAGTAGTACATTATGAAAGAAATAGAGACTTTTTTCATTTGGAGTTGAGTTCTTTCTCATTGTATTTTCAGGTACACATTAGGAAACATAAGATACACATAAGTGCTGGCAAGTATTTAATCAAGAAAAACCACCGATAGTGTCTAAATGACTTTTGGATATTCTGATTACATTTTCCCTATTTGTGTGGTTGATTTTTCCTTTCATAATAGCAAAAAAAGGAAGTTAGCAGAAGCTCACAAGTTGACGTATTCCTTCTGCTGAAGAAAATCATTCTCTCACTATTAGAATTTTGTTCAAGAGAATAATAATGGCAAAAGAGGAACAAGCAAAGGAAGAATTGTCATTTTTTTCTTTGAAGTTATACTGCTATAGAAGCCAACTTTCTTTTCAAAAATATTCATACCATAAAGCAATAACTGTCATTAAAAAGAAGAATGTTAGCAATAGATAGATACTTTTCCATCTGAACAGCTCTATGGTTTTTCATCTATAGTGATTTTAGAGAAGTGGCGAGAAATTTGAATTTGAATTAATCAAACTCATGTCTTGACAGGAATTAAATTCAGTCTTTAAAAATGTGGATAGCAACTTATGCATTTATCAATGCCAATGTTTCTTCACAAAAATTCTTCTTTGACTATCTAATTTTTATTCCATTACTATAAATTTTATCTCTTTCTATCATACTTTCTAATGTTTGCAGAAATCACAATTAACAGAAACAATATTACTGTTAATACTTTTATGCCAGTGTCAACCTTCCTAACTAGAATATAATATTTAGTCTTGTTTTAAATTGCTATGAATAAAAATTCTGAATTCAATAAATATTTTGAATGAGTTAATAAGGAACAAATGACTGACTAAAGTATTGAAAATGAATAGAAGTTGTTTCACTGTCTCTGAGTTTGATCTGTTTTATGGATTCCATTTCTTTCCTATGTTGGGCATTCATGACTCTCATCATTTTCTTAAGGTCCTCTATTTTGTTATCCTAGCGCTCTAGAGTCACTATGCGTGGTTTCCATTGTATACGTCTTTGTAGTTGTCTGAGAAATTATTTCTGATTTGATTTTTTTCTAGAGCCTCATTCATTGCTTTGTTGCTACCCAAATCATAGAGGCCAGATTGTTTCACCTCATTGTCTCCTGGATTTGCCTTTGGTGAACTGGATGTCTACAGTTGCATCTTAAGTGTCTTCTCATCTTATTCTGTTTTTTAGTTCAATTCCTGGATTGATACTTGTAAATTGCCTATGGTGAGTTGCTTTGTTGCTAGTACTTAGAACCCATCAGAAATGACTACTTCTCTGAGGTGCTTTCCAAGTGTAGCTGGCTTTTGGGTTTTGGGTCTGTCAAAAGATCCTACCTCTTCAATTTTTTTAGGGATGGGAGGTTGCTGCCTGCTTAGCTCAGCCCTGTTTTACTTGCACTGGCCCACAGTATTTTCTATGGCCCCTCAGGTAATCTCAGTCTTGGAATACTAGGAAGAACAGCTAACTAGAACAACTATGTCACTTTATCTAAAGTGGTATAATCAGCAATAACAATGGCATCAAATATAGCCTAGAAAATGACAAACTGTTGTAGCCATTCATTTTCCACCTTTAACAGTATGAACTAGATTTGTGGTTATATAACAAAATCTAAAACAAACCAGAAAATTATATGCAGTAAGTAAGTTCTTAATATGTCAATTTTTACCACGGGGGAGAAAATTAAATTCGATAGGGGAAAAAAGAGAAGTAGAAGAAGAGGAAGAGATTAGAAGCAAGGCTAGAGGACAAAGGGGGATCATTCAATCTTTGGGACACTGGAGCAAAAGACAGGAGAAAGAGAGAGAAGAAAGAAATAAAAGGAATAACAGAGGAGAACAGCAACCACAAAGAAGCTAGAAACCATGTTCACACTCATGAAAACAAAATGAAACAGCAAAGGGGGGAAAATCAAGAAAAAGAAAAGAAAGAAGAGAAAAGATAAAGAAAATTACACTTCCATGTTTGTCTCTGCTGTCAGTGGTAGATAACATCTGGAGACAGAGTCCAGATCCATGTTGATTTATTCCAAAAAGCCAGCAGTAGCTTTCTGGCATGGTAGTGGATAATCTCAGCAAGCCTGCACATTTATTTCCCCTGAAGTTCAGGCTGGATTCTGGTCATGAGACTGAGACCAGACACTTTCAACCTGCAACCAGCAGCACACATTCTGTGGGCATAAATTCAAATGGGAGCTGCTAGATGGACCCAGTAGTTGTTCTGAGTTCTGAGCTTGATTGACCCCTTTCCAAGATGGCTCCCGGTCAGTTACTATCTACCAGGAGGTGACCAAGTCCTCAGCACTCACCCCCATCTAGTGCAGTCCTTCTTGTCCAATGTTCCCTTCTACTACTGTGTCTCTCTTTGGAAGCTTCTGATGTTGCCATCAGTCTCCATGTGTCTGCAGGTGTGAATTGCTCCTTCCATGCAGTGAGTCCCAACTCAAGGCAGAGGCTCCACAGGAAACCTCCATCTTCATTGTTGAAGTTTCTGTTTGCTCTCCTCATTGGTCTCAATCCCTGTTTCAGATCCACTTCCCTCCTTCTTGTCTTCCTCAAATTGCTTTTACCAGTCTCTGGATAGCAACTCTCAGAGAGGCTCTTTCTCTGCTGCTTACTGCTCTGCCATCTTATGTCTGAGTTTATAGTTCAATTGTCTAGTCTAAACACCTGTCAGATTAGTTTTGTATGTATGTCACAGTAACTTGAAGATAGTGTGGCAAAGTTATTGACATGTCTAGCTGTGCATCCAGAGACCTGGGGCACTCAGTATTTTAACACTAATTTTCAGAATCATAAAAAGTCACTTAAATCATCTTGGATTTCTCTTCTTAACTGCAGTAAAATAAAGATAACAGTTCTAAATATACTGCAGAAGTTAAATCAGATAACTTATGTAGAACGCTCGGCATTGTTTTAAATTTTTAGATGTAGTAACTCTTATTAGGGAGTCAAGAGGGATCTACTGCATAAACTGAGTTCGTCTGTCTGTAGTTCATCAATTATAAATGTTAAGTTGAATATTCTTGTGTGACCCTTATGTTTTAATTTCATAGGTCAAAATTTGTACTTAGAAAGAACATTAAATGGCAAGGAATTGCTACCATATTTAGGAACATTTTAAATAATTTTTTCTTAGAGGAAACTTCACCTTTATGTTTTAGAATCACAGTAGTACCTCAGTCTATGAAATTAAATTTTATGATTTGGGTGATGTTGACTGCATTTGTGTTTTTGTGAGGAAGGTGGCTGTGGTCCACTTTGCCAGCTGATGTGGAGTTTGTGAATGGAAGCAGAACTTTGCCAAGTGCTTTTGTTTGCAAACAAAATTCTTTGCAAACAGAAACATTTGTGAACCAAAGTATTACTGCATTTCAAAGCTTTCTCCTATGTGACTATGTCCCTGAAAATTGTAGCAAGGAATATCTTTTTTCATCAATCTTGTATTTTATTTATTTTACGTTTGAGCACACTGCAGTTAAATGACAAATCAAGGACAGTCCCATGATTTGTGATTTTACAAATACAATCATGGAAAACACAAATGGCTTAGCTTAATTTTTAACACCCATGAACATCAGATCAAAGTAGAGAAAGATGTGACACAATTAAATTCTGAATTCAAATGCCCGTATGTCCTTGAGACATAAGAATTTTCCCTGAATATGTCTTGTGGGTATTGCTTTTCCAATTGTCTCTGGGATCTTAAGGAGGAAAATCATTTATTTTCCTTTTTGAAGCTTGAAAAACACTTGCATTAAATAATACAATTGTCTTTCTAAGAAATTTGGGCTTTAAATTTAAAACTTGATGAAGTAATGTTTGCTACCAAAGTAACATTATTTAAGCATTAGAACAAATGTTTCTCTGAAGGCATTTTTTATGTATTCTTCAGTATAGGCACTTTTTTTCTACCAGTATGATCAAGAGAGTACAACAGCATCTACCAATTAAGTAATTCTTAATTATCCATGTTAATGAAAATGTGGAATACTTCAGAGAATCTCCAACTTCAAGCATTCTTCGAATTATTCATATATTGTTCTGGGATATTTATATATTGCTCTCATCAGAGTATGTCTAAAATTAATGCTAATCTAGTATGAAGAAACTCATTTGAAATAAAAAAAATAGTTCCAAGTACAGGGACCAGCTTCTGGCTAGGTATATTTTTTGAGACAGAAAAATGATTCACCTTTTCTAGTTTATGAAAAGGAATGTGTAAACAAAGATCCCTTCTCTTATCCCACTTTTTTATTTTGTTTTCATTTCAGACTCTCTCTCTCTAAACTTCAAGAGACATTTAATTTTGCTTATAACTGAAATACAAACTTCACGTGAAAGTATAAATAAGAAGTGAAGACATTTTGTTCTGACAAAGATAATTTATAATAGCTTCAGATCACAGTAAGTTAATTCTCTCTCCCTCTCTCTCTCTCTTGCGCACACAGACACACACAGACACACACAGACACACACACACACACACACACACACACACACACACACACATACTATACAACCTGGACAGTACATTAGTTTCTTATTTTACATTCTGGAAAGTAAGTGAAATTTTTAGAGAAAATAATACATAAAAGTTGAAACTCACTTTTACATTGATTTTCAAGTCCTGGTACATAAAAGAGAGGTCAGTAAAATGTTCTCCCTTATTAAAAGTTTTCCAGCCTCTGTTCTAAAATATGACAAAGGGAAATATGTTTCTAATAGAAAACAGTGGTCACCACAAGTGGAGGACACAGATCTGCAGTTAAGACCATCTCAACAGGCTGCATTTAGAAAAACTGGTTCCAAAGACCAGAGAGCAGGGAAGGAGACTCAAAAATATGAATAAATTCTTCTTGTTGAAGAAAAAGTTGATACCTTAAATGCAGCGAGAATTAAAAGACATTTAAAAAGGAAGAAATAAGAAGACTCATGGCAAATGGTTTAGAAGTATGTATAAAAATGCAAAGACAGCCTTTAATGAAACAGCTAAAATAAAAGAACACTACCAACTCAAAATGTTATAGAAATAAAAGAAAATCAGTAGCTGGGGTGAAAAAAATTCTCATTTTAAGACAAAAAAAAAGGCCAATATTTTTTAACAATTTGTTACAAGAGGGCTAAGTTATAAAAAAACTATTGAAGATAATTCCTTAAGTAACAACAACAACAACAACAAAAAGATTTCAAATCAAAGTGCAGAATTTTGGGAAGGAGGAAGAGGAGAAAGAGCAGGAGGAGGAGGAAAAAGGGTAAGATGAGGCAAAGTTGGAGAATTTAGCAAGACCCTGTCTCTGAAATTAAAGATAAGTAATAAAATACAGTAAAAGGAGAGTTGGAGACATAGCTCAATGTGAGCACTCTGGGTTCAAACCTTGGTAGTGCCAGAAAAAAGGGAAGTAAAGTAAACAAAAGAAAAGAAAGACATCAGATAAAGGCAAAGACAAAGACAAAGGCAATAACAAGTTGCTAGTTCTATTCTTAGAAGTCAATATTAACCCTTTAGGAGATGATTGGGCAGTCTAAGAAAACTGAACATGTCTACTTTTTTTGGTCTTTTTTTGAGACAGGGTCTTGCTATGCAGTTTGGGCTGGCCTTGAACTCGCTTTGTAACTCAGGCTGGTCTTGAACATGCAACGATCCTCCTGCCTCAGCTTCCCAAATGCTGGGATTACAGGCATGTACCACCATGCCAAGTTCCATATCTCTACTCTTGCTGGAGTTGTATTGGGTATAGATACGACAAAAATTACTCTTAGGTACAAACACACACGCACACAGCAATTTCAAGGAGGTATACTGTTCTACAACAGATTGCATGAAAATTTAATTGAATTTATAACAAATGTACACTGATAGAGAAGTGAATAAATATCATACTTTATTTCATCAACAAATTGAACAAATTATTGCTAAAATGTTGTAGAACAAGTTCATTAACTTTGCGTATACCAAAAGAAGTAAAACACAAAAATGAACCTATTGTATATTTACATTAACATGGACTTTATAAAGAGGCAAGAGTGCATTTTCATAAAGATTGGAGAAACAATTTCCTTCTATGAGAATGCAGATTAAACATGAAATGATATAAGGATATATATATGATATATCTTAATGATATAAGAATAGATATCTATAGATATAGATATAGATGTAGATATATAACTTGTACTTACCTACTGGAGTCCTGAAAAATATTTGAATTTTTTTAAATTAATTAAATTTATTGGTATGTTTTAGATATATATAAGGATCACATTCATCATAGAGAATTTATACCTGTAAATGTGTATCTTGATTTCTTTTTTCTCCCATTTCCCTCCCTTTACTTCTATGCCTCTTCCTATCCTTATTTACAAAATTTTTATTTTCTTTTTTCCTACTTTTCTCTTTTTTTCTACTTTTCTTTTTTTCTACTTTTCTCTTTCTTTCTTTCTCCCTCCCTCATCCCTAGTTCCTCTTGCATTTGAATATGTTCTTCCTATTTCGAAATATCTATTATACATTTTGTCCCTATTTACACTGTTGGTTGTTCACACTAGAGAAATAATTCTGCATTTGCAAAACTGCGTTACATTTATTTCAATTAAGTGTACATTCATTTACCTTGAAATATCTCAAGTTTATTCTTCTTTATGACTGAATAGTACTGCCTTACATTTTTTAAAAAGCCACATCTTCTTCATCCATTCATCAGGTGAAGGGCATTTGGGCAGTTTTGAAGACTTAGCAATTACAAACTATGTTGATATAAACAACAGTGTATGTATATTGGTGTGGTATGAAGCTTTTAATTCTTTCAGGAAGATACCAAGAAAGGGAATAGCTTGGTCAAGTGGAATCTCTAATTTTACCTTTTTGGGGAATCTTCACATTGATTTCCACAGTGGTTGCACAGTCTACACTCCTGCCAACAGTGGAGAAGTTTTCCTGTTTCCACATAGCCTGACCAGCATTTGTTATTGGTTGATTTATTGATTACAACTCTTCTAAAATCTCACAGCTCTTTTAATTTGCATCTCTCAAATGACCACTGATGTTGAACTTCTTTCATACATTCATTTGCTATTTATACTTCTTCATCTGGGAAGTATGTATTCATTTCAGATGCTCATTTTTTGATTGGGTATTTAAATTGGGGATATGATTTTTTATTCCTTTATGTATTATAGATATTTGTCTCTTCCCAGAGGAGTAGTTCACAAAAATATTTTTCTACTCTGTGCGTTGTCTCTTCACTCTTTTGATTTCTTTTACTGTGCAAAGGTTTTTTAATACGATGAGTTTCAACTTGTTGGTCCTTTGTAGTGTTACCCATGCAACTGAAATTTTGTTCATGAAATCTTTGCTTACACCTATGTCTTTAAGTATTCTACCTATTCTCATTTCCAGTGGATTTAGTATTTCTGTTTTAATAATTAGATTATTGCTCCATTTTGATTTTAGTTTACTTCATGGTGAGATATAAGGTTCTAATTTTAGTCTTTTGCATGTGGAAAACCAGTTTTTCAAGCACCATTTACTAAAGAGGCTATCTTTCTTCCAGTGAAAGTGTTTGGCCCCTTTGTTAAAGATAAGATGGTTGAATGTGTCTGGAGTTGTTTCTGCATCTTCTAATCTGTTCCACTGATACTTGGATCCATTTTTTTGTGCCAATAGCATGTTTTTATCACAGTAGCTTTGCAATATAATTTTATTCAAGTCAGGAGTTATTATGCTGCCTGCCTTGCCTTTGAGACCAGAATTGTTTTTGTCATTCTAAGTCTCTTTTGGTTCCAAATGAGTTTTTGGAATTTTTCTCTAATTTTATGAGGTATGCTATTGATATTTTGAATGAAATTGCATTAAATCTGTAAATATTTAAGAATTTTTTAAGTATGGCCATTTTCACTATATTGTTTCTTTCTACTCAAGAATAAGGGCTATCACTTCATTTTTTTTCATTTTCTGATATCTTCTAATTCCTTTTTCAGTGTAGTGTAGTTTTCAGTGTAAAAATCTTTTATTTTCTTTGTTAGCCGTATTCTTAAGTATTTCTTTGATACTATTGTGAAAGATGTGGTTTCCCATAATGGTTGATTCATTGTGTCAACCTGAGAAGTTTAGAAGTTTAAGTAACTCAGCAGTTCTACATCCTAAGGTGTAGAAGACACACCCTAAGGTGGCTGTTTTTGCTATAGGATTTTATAATGGTTGATTCACTGTGTCAACTTGAGAAGTTTAGAAGGTTAACTAAGTGATTCAGCCATGAGCCAGGGTCTTCACTATGTAAATATCCTAAACCCATTAAGGAGGAAAGCACAGAGATGGTGTGAGTTCTACCTGCCCTACGGAGATAGCCTGCTTATAATATAAGGGAAGAAGAGGCTTGCTTCCCCTATTCTGCTCTTACTGCTTTTGCTGTTTTCTACTGCCATGAACTGTTGCCCTCTGCCATGGCATCCTGCTTTGGAGCCAGCTGATTATGAACTGAAACTTCTACAAACTGTGAGCTAAATAAACCTTTCTTTCCTTAATTTGGGGCTTCACGTATTTTGTCTCAGCAATGAGAGAAAATTAACCCAGACATTTTCCTAATTTCTCTCTGTGAGTTAGTTTTTGTTTATAGCAGTACAATTGGCTTTTGAGTGCTGACTTTGTATCCAACTATGAGACTCAATTTGATTTTTAAATCTAGAAATCTTTTGGTGGAGATTTTGGAGTCTTCTATATAAAGTATCATGGCATCTGCAAATAATGATAATTAACTTCTTTTCCTAGCTTTATTATTTTTATTTGTTTCTCTTGTATAACTGCTCTGGCTAATGTTTCCAGAACTGCATTGACTAGGAGTGATGACAATGGACATCTTTGTCTTGTCTCTCATTTTAGAGTTTTGATTTCTGAACATTTAGTACGATATTGGCTATTGGTTTGTCATAGATGGTTTTTATCAGATTCAGATAAAGACGATTTATTTCAATTTTCTATAGGATTTTTTAACATGGATGATGTTCCACTTTGTCAAATACTTTTTCAGTGTGCATTAAGATGATCATGTGATTTTTGTTCTTGGCTCTGAGATATGATGTATTACACTTAATGATTTGCATATGTTGAACCATCCCTACATTTCTGTGTGAATCTTTCTTGATCATGGTGTATAATCTTCTGGATGATTTTCTGAATTCTGTTTGCCAGTACCTTGTTTAGAATTTTTGCATCTATGTTTATTAGGAAGATGGGTCTGTACGTCTCTTTTCTGGTTGACTCTTTCTCTGCTTTGGGTATCAGCATAATACTTGCTTCCAGGAAGGACTTTGGGAATATCGCTTCCTTTTTAATTTCATAAAGAGTTTGAAGAGTAATGGCCTTAGATCTTCTCTAAATTTCCTGTAGAATTCAATAGTGAATCCATTGGGCCTTTCTTTGTTGGCAGGTTTTTAAATTATATCCTCAATTACATTGATTAATATTGTTATTTATAATTTTTATATCTTCTTAATTCAAGTTTAATAATTCATTTATGTTGTAGTCAGAGGTTGCAAGACAAATAATCTCATATAGGACATACAATTTATAGTAATACTTTTATAATAGTCACCCAAAGAGTTAAATACAAGAATTGCAGGAAATCTGTTCACACACTAAGAGCCAAGAAATCCAGCTGAGGACCTGGATCCCATAGCAATGTCCTGCATGAGACAAGCTGAATTCCTAGAACCCATGACCATGCCCCCGACGAGTCCAACTGGAGGCCTAGAGCCCACGACAATGACTCATGCAAGTCTATTTCACAAATCTGTGCTGGAAAGGCCTAAAGGTCAACAGTATAAGCTAGAAAGTCTGTGCCAGTGGGATGAAGGATCTGTGCCAGCAGGCTGAGTGTTCTACACTGGAGCCAGGAAGCAATGCTCAAATTAAGGACCAGGTCTCCCCGCAAAGGTTCCAAGCTTCTCTGATGATGAAAACACCTAAGTTCATATCTGGAAGCCAGCGTGACAAGCTTTGCCTAGAGATTAAACAGCACACATCTTTCCCTCTAGAGCCAGGAAGTGATGCTCAACATAAAGACCAGAGCTCCCTAAAAGTGAACTGCAGCCATTATCAGCAACAAAGTTCCAAGCTCCTCTGACAATGAGAATTGCCAAGTTCATATCAGGAAAGAAACTCAACAAGCTCCTCCAGGAGAATCCATGGCAACAGAACCAACAGCACCACCCAGCAACAGTACTCCTTCCTCTCCAGTTCTTTTTATCTTGGCAACAATCCTCAGGTGGGCCATTCCCGCCCAGCACAATGCTGACTCAGTTCAGTTGGTGTTACTCATTGATCACCAGTTAGTTATCAATCCACCACAATCTATATCTAGGAATCATTTAATTTCTTCTGTGTATTCCATCTTATTTGAGTACAGGTTCTTGAAGTAGGTATTGATAATTTTCTGGATTTCTGCATTATCTGTTTTTGTTTCACTCTTTTCACTGTTAAATGCATGAATTTGAGTCTGTTCTTTGCTTTTTTTTAGTAAAGTTGGCTAGGGTTTTATCGATTTTATTTAATCTTTCAATGAACCAACTCTTTGGGTCACTGATTCTTTGTATTGTTTTCTTAGTCTTGGATGCCACTTCTCTTCTCTCACACTTTTGGAAGGAGAGTAGTGTAAGTGCTGCCTTCACACTCATCGACCACCAGCGGCTAAGATTGCTTAAGTCCCACATCACCCTTCTCTCTCATGCTGCTGAGAATAGAACAGGAAGAGTGGTGTTGTCCCATTTACTACTCTCGTCGCCACCACACTGTTCCTTAACCTTGTTGTTGCTAGTGGTTCCAGTTAGCCACTAAGGAGCATGACAAAATAAAATAAAGTAAAATAAAATAAAATAAAATAAAATAAAATAAAAATGAAAGAAAGAAAAAGAAATAAGGAAAGAAAGAGAAAAACCTGGCAGCCCATTGGGGAGAGAACAACTTCTTGGTCATTTGCTGCTGTGTGTGTCAGAAAAATTTGCTACCAGATTGCAGTGTCCTCTGTTTGGAGGAAGGCAAAAGAGGCAAGGGACTTTGAACCCAAATCAACCCTGTGTGGCTTGAGCTTGCCACACTGCTGCATTCCATCAGTTTTATGGGAAAGTCTCAGAAAGGCATTCCTGACCCTTGCCCAGGCGGAGGTGCCACAGGCAGCCCTGTGGACTGCTTTGTCATTTTATAAAGTCCTATTTTGTGTTTTGTGTGATATACAAGTTTCCTGCTTCAAATTGATTTTGGCATCAGGATGTATGTCTCTCTCTTCCAATTACCTGTGTTTTAGTTGACTTTCTCTGAGTATCTCCAACATGGATGTAATTTTAATTTGATAATCATGGCTGTAATTGTAATTCGATAATTTTGATATCAAAATTTGATATCCAATTAAAAGATTATCCTCTATATCAAACTTTGACTTAGAGGATAATCTGTTAATTGAATTTTTGCTGTTATACCCTTTTCTGAAGAGTTAAAGTAAACAGAAAACTTCTGGAAGAATTTTCTACTTTCAGGCTTATCAAATAGCATGAAAGGAGCATTTTTAATAACCACAAATCTGCCTTCATTCAAAGAATGCTTCTCTTTCAATTTTATCAAAGTTGATATATTGTCATCAGGAATGTACGATTTAAAAGTTGTTTTATTTCTTTCCTTTGATAAAAAGCAAATGGCAGATATATATATATATATATATAATTTTCATACTGCAAATCTATATTGCATGTTCTGTGTCATGGTAATTTCTCTTCTAGTTAATTATCATGTACACATTAATAAACAAACAAATAGACATATAAAACAATCATTGAAAGAAATATAATGGCAGAAAGATAAAAATATAAAAATATGGTGCTAGGTAAACATCACTCTTATGTAATTAAGTATTATGTTGCTGTTAAAACCAATTTGGATTAAGTTATTTTAATATTCATTAAATTGACTTGCTAAATATAACTAAGAAAAATCTGGTCACAATATAAAATTTGAAATATTCTTACATATATTGTAGAATTATATAAAAACATAGAAATCATATGTACACATATATAACTTGTCTATATGCATATACATGTGAAAGAGAAACACCAAAATACAAAGTGTCTTAATAATAATTGTTTAAAGTTAAGTTTCTGTGTTTTTCATATGCTTTCAACCTCAACTTTCTCCAATAAATATGTATTACTCTTTAAAATTTGAAACACATGTGCAAAATAAAAAATGTTGTTAGACACAAAACAAAACTGAAATTAACAAAGTAATGCTTCCCTTTGAAATCACTTGGTGTGATCAATTTTCAGCAGATTCCAGGAAACACGAAATGACATCTACAAATTTAAAGATTTATACTTATCTATTAATGCATTCAATTATCATTTAACTTTGGGCAAAATAAAGGACTACAAAGAATTTTAATAGCTCTCACCTCCTTGAGAACATTCTCAAACCTACTGAACCTTAAGGCATTCATGTCAAGATTTAGTCACCCTGCATTAATTTAGACCTGTACAGATATATGACTACTAATGTTAGAACTTTTTCTTGAAGAAGACACAATGACAGCCTAAACGATGTTTGATCTCCCCTGAGAAAATCCTAAGCACAAGGAGCCATCTGGCACCTGTGTCTACACATGTTGATGCATAGCATTCATCACATCCTTTCGAGAATAATGATGTGATTACAAAATCAGAAGTTCAAATTTTGAATAGTATATATCATATGTCTATTGATTTTTCCTTTTTTTTTTTTTTTTTTTGGTACTAGGAATCAAACTTACAACCTTGCGCTTGCCAGGCAGGTGCTTGTGCTGCTAAGCTAAATCCTTGGCCCTTACGTCTATTGACTTTATGCCAAATATGCTTCACAGATTTTCTAGAAGAAAAAGAAATAGGCCGAAGAATATTTAATAACATTCTATGTGATCTTGATGGTAAAATTGAGTGAAATTTACAGCTATATTAGTTAAATATTGAATGGAGTCTTTATATGAGTGACTGCCCAATCTCTCCAAAAATGGCTAACTGAAACTGACACATTGTATAGTTAGGTGATAAAGAATGATGCATACCTTTTAAAATTCTTTTCTCTGAAAAATATTAAAAATGATGTACTTTGTACAGAGAGGTTTTAGATAGAATTTTGCCTTTTAAAGCAAGAGTTCTGGAATTTCTCTTTACAAATTCCTGTGCAAACAATTTAGAAGAGAAAAGATAATTGAGGAAAGCTATAGCCTCCTTGACACTTCTGGATATTTTTTAGACCTAAGGGTCTAATTAGAAGAATGTGTAGAAAGTTTTCATAAAAGAGTCTTTAGTAAGAGCTATAGAATGTAAGCTTGAATAAAAAAATCATTTCTTTTAGTAATAGTTTTGTAAATGGCAATGCATTAAAAACAATTTTCCTGCCAAATCAAATTTTAAGTTTTTCTCTTTTTTCATATTGTTACTGTTAATAACTTATGAGAATATCTGTGTTTACTTGGAAATTTTATAGCATTAAAAAATTAAAACATTAGTAATATGTTTTTAAATTTTGGAGATCTGAAAATATACTAAAGATTTCTACTTACTAATAGTCTGATGACATTTTCTTATCTTGAGATTTGGTTTTCATGGCCTTTTAGTTTTCCAAAACAGAAAAGATTTGGCAGACTGCTCCTAAAATGCCTCTCAATGTTCCCTGCCTTTCTCTATATAATCCTGTTTTCTGGGGGCGTGGGTAGGTTGCTGAACTCAGAGATTCTATGGTAACCAAAAGATTGTGGCAAAAATGATGGATTGTCTCATCCAGCACTCAGCTCCCAAATACATTTGCAGCTCACATAACTATAGTATCTGCAGAGTCTCCTCATTAG
>RJWM01026005.1:0-28618 GCA_004363535.1 Dasyprocta punctata | reverse complement strand
AGAGCAGGGCCTGGGCCTTTGCCTAGAATGGGATAAAATATGTCCCCTCCTTTCCATCCATCCTCTTCTTCTCTCTTCCCTCAGTCTCTCTCCCCTTCTTCCTGTCACCTGTCCTCCTTCCCCCTTGTCTCCCCACACAACTGGGCTTGTGCTAGATGTGCAGGCTGCTCTATTCTTCCCCAGTACCTTGCTGGCAGAATGAAGCCAGTACTCACAGGGATGGCTTGATCTGTTGCTGTCATCTGGACCAAACTAGAATCAACCAGCCCTTGAGCCAGGGTTCATCTTAGCTTATGGGGATCTCAGGCATCTCCCACAGTGGATGGTCACCACAGGGCATCACGGTCAGAACTGCAAGACTGGGCTCAGGCTGAAGACCCCTGAGAGCAGAGCACCCTTGGGCCTGCCTCCAGCTCTGAATCCTGGGGGATTCAGGTCCCGGGGGTTCTTGGGAGGATGAGTGCAGGTCCCTCTGTCTAACAAGATCCAAGTAGACACCGGGAATGTAGACCTGGCTTTCATGGGTTGGGCAGAGTTACACTTGGCCAGGGAGCCTGGAATGGGAGTGACCAGAGTGGGCAACTGGACCCTAAGATCTGGAGCATGCATGAACAGCAATGCAAGTGTCTTAGTCACTTTGATGTCACTGGAACAATATATGCAACATCTGCAACTTAATGGTAGAGAGGTTTATGGTGGCTCACTTCTCAGAAGTACAGATGGCCAATAAATACATGAAAAGGTGTTCAACATCCCTGGCCACTAGAGAAATGAGAATAAAAACAACCTTGAGATTCTATATTACCCTAGAAAGAATAGTTTCTATCAACAAATCAAATAATAACAGGTGCTGGTGAAGTTGTATAGGAGAAGGAACACTTCTATGTGGTTGATGGGAATAAGCTATTACAACCACTATGGAAATGAATACAGAGATTCTTCAGAAAACTAAAACTAGAAGTTCCATTTGGTCCAGCTGTTCTCCTGCTAGGTATCTTGCCAAAAGAGTTAAAGGCATCACATTGCAGTGATACACACATACCCATTTTATAGCAGCAAAATCAGAATAGGTAAATCTTGAAGCACCCTGTATGTCCATCCAAAGATGAATGGATCAAGAAAGTGTGATAAAGTGTTCAGAGACAATTCAATTCTCAAAGCATTCAAAAAAATTTTGCTTCCATTTGTAAACTCCCATATCAGGTGACAATCACAACTGTCTTCCCGTCTTCCCCACACAAACACAAATGTGGCCATTTTTCACCAAATTGTAAAACAGTTTAAGTTCCTGAACCAAGGTAACACTGTATTTATACACAGTGGAGTACTACTCTCCCATAAAGGATAAACTTGAGTCATTTGTAGGAAAATGGATACACTTAGAGACCATAATGTTAAGTGAGATAAATCAGATACACAAGCTTAAATATCACATGGTTTCTCTTGTATGAAAAACCCAAAATACAAATAAAGAGCAAAATAAAAGATTAATAAGGAAACAGGGAGATGGATTTTTTGAAAAAGGGAAGAGGACCAAGAGGTGGTGGGACAGGGGACAGGGAGAAGAGATGGGGAAAAAAAAAAGTTAGGCTAACAGGACTCTTGCTCCATTTCGAATGGATGTTTCAAGAGGGTAGTTTTCAGCTGGGTTTGGTGGCAGATGCCTGTAATCCAAGCACTTTGGGAGACTGAGAGTAGAGTGTGTTTGAGGCAAGCTGGGAAATTGCTTCCCCTGGTGCCTAAAAGGGACTTTCAGTCTAACTATTTCAGACCCAGGCTGAGAAAAGTGGAGGGATGGGGAATCTAGGGGTTTTGTGAGGTGTCTTGGTTACTATATGGAAATTTTTAGAACTCATTTAAAAATGATGGTTTATGGTTCTCTATGCTGAGGAAGAGATTGCTTTCATGAGTTACAAGAGTATAGTTTGTTTTAAGAGGGGATGGGGTAGGATGAGACAAGATCTTGCTGTATGGTATATAGTCTAAACTGGCCTTCATTTTGTGTTCCTCCTGCCTCAGCCTCCTGAGTACTAAGATTACAGGCATGTACCACCCTGCCTAGCTATAAGAGAATTTTTTTTTTGGTACCAGGGATTGAACTCACAACCTCACATCTGCCAGGTAGGCACTTAAGCCACTGAGCTAAATCCCCAGCCCTATAAAAGAATTTTTATAGCAGGTTTTTTAAAAAATAGACTGAAACAATCTACCATCAAGATATACAGAAATTGGTAAGCAACCAAAGCAAAGACAAAATACATAGTGTAAGACTGTGTTATATGTTATCTGTAGAGAACTGTGTGGCCCAGTATAGTAGCCACCACCCACAAGTGACCCCTGAAATATAAATTTAAATAAAAATTAAATTTAAAAGACAGCTGCTAAGTCTCACTAGCCACATTCCAAGTGCTCAGTGGCCACATGTGGCTAATGGGTACCACACTGGACAGTATGATAGACAGTTTCATCGTCACAGTTCTGGTGGACCATGCTGGTATAGAATGAATACCTCTGGCGGGACACACCAGACAGTGGAAAAGGTGGTCCTTCAGGGAGGGCAACTGGGAGGCTGCAGTGCCACGTACTCTATTATGTCTTTCACATCGTGTATCATGTGTTTCTGTTAGGTGTTTAAAAATAAATAAAAATAACAAATCTGGGACTTCTGGGAAGATGGTGGAGTAATAACCAGCAACAAACCAACCTCTCTGAAATTTGGAATCCAGACACTGGAAATTAATAGCTTGAGGAAGAAAAGAAGGAGAGAGGTGGATCCTCAAGACCCAAAAAGATAGGAAAGGAAAATTTGAGCCCACAGAGAAAGTGAAGAGACAGACCACAAACCAAAAAAAAGAAGGTGACAAACTGCACTTTTCCCCCAACTCCTGGCTCCCAGCATGACAGAAGAGGATCAAATCTACAGAGACCCAGTGAGGGTGGGTGGCTCCAGAGGCTTCCTGGGAGAAACAGACCAGTGGAACAGAGCAGTGGAGGCTGTGAACAACAACTGGTGAGTGACTCTAGCCCAGTTATCTGTCCTGTCCTCTGGAAAGTGCGCTTGCCAGATGCCATTTTGGGGAGTGGCCAGATGAGCACAGGACTCAGAGCAGCTGTGGGTTGGCTGCATCTCAGGGCTCCCAGGGTGGAAACCCCACAGTGGCTAGGTGAGGAACAACCACAGGCAATGACCAGGATCAGGGAGCTGAGGTCAGGTGGGCAAGAGACACCCAGAATGCTGTAAACTGAACAACTCAGGCCCCAATCCCACAACCAGAGGCCAAGATCAGCCAGAACTTCTGTGCATTTCAGAGCACCAGAATCAGTACCTCACTCTATTTCTATTACAGGGTTGCTGGGATTACCCAGCATGGATCTGGGTTCTGTCGGCATCCTTTGTCCACTAGTAACAGCAGAGTGACACTCAGGTCCTGAACAAAACTATAGACCCCAGAATATAACCATAGACTTGAAATCACAGAGAAATCTCTCTTTTTCTTTGCTTTTTTTTTCTTGATTGCTTTGCTTTTCATGAGTGTGAACATTATTTTTAGTTTTTTGTTTTGTTCTTGTTTTTCTTTTTCCCTCCTTCTCTTATGTCTTCTTCACCAGTTTCCCCAAGACTGCATAATCTTCCTTTGTCCTTCACCCTTGTTTCTAGTCTCTTTCTCTTCTTTTTTTTTCCTCTTATTTTAATTTTTCCTCTTATTTTAATTTTTCTTCCCTGAGGGTAAAGTCACCCTGTTGAGGGAATATTTATTGTATATAGTTTTATGACTTGCGTTAGATTTTGTTACATAACTATAAATCTTGTGACTTTGGTCAAAAGAGGCAAATTAATAGTTAATCACAGTTTGTCATTTTCTAGGCTGTGCTTGATGCTACTGCTATTACTTATTGTACTACTTTAGCTAGGTGACATAGTTGTTCTTGCATGCCAATAGAAAGATTGTCTGGGATCATAAATAGTACCATAGTCCAGTACCAAAGAACTGGGTGCTAGGCCAATCAGTCAGAAACCTATCAACCCTAATAAATTGAAGAGGCAGACTCAAAGGCCAAAAGTCAGCTATGCCTAGAAGATATTCTAAAAAGTAGGCATTTTCTAAAGAAGTCTTGATACTAACAGTAAAGATCCTACCATAAGCAATTTATAAACATCATCATATAACACAAATTTTCAAAATAGAAAATGAGGAAACACTGAAGCAAGATGCAATCCCAGACCTCCAGCTTGCCCAAGGCAAAGCCAAGAGGCATTGAAATTGAGGTAGCAATAATAAAAAAAAACTACCAGCTCAACTTTTTGAAATGGTAGCAGTGAAAGTAACAAAGCAGATGAATGAATCTCCAGAAAGAAAATAAATCAGAAATAATTACATAGATAACTACAGATATGATGCTCATAATGACATGATTAAAGAATCGAAATACAGATTAAAATAAGTGAAAAGAGGAGTTTAGGGAAGTGATGGAAACTATGAATGCCAAGCATAGGAAAGAACTGATTTCCATAAAACACATTCAAACAGATACCCAGGAAATTAAAATTTCTATTGAAAGTATATGCAGCATTATGAACCAATGTGAGGACAGAATATCAGATCTAGAAGACAGGATTGCAGTTAGTGATCATGAAAAGAAAGATTTCTTTAAAATAGAAAGGAACCATGCTGGGGCCGCTGCCAGAATGGGGAAAGCCAGATCCAAGCCTTATCCCATGAGTCAGCGCCATTCACGGACTATGTGAGGAGAGAACAAGGTCATACCACGAAGCAAGCCCTACCTGGAAAACAGCACCATGTGCAGGCTGCTGCTGGAGTGTGGACAGCCAGACCTCAGCCCCCTGTGGCATGTGGGCTGGCAAACAAGAAGTACCAATCCCCACCAATCCCGTAAGTGACCAACTGATCCAGAGAAACACAGGCTGCGATAATAGCTAGTGAAGTAAAATGCAATAGGATGCCTGTGGTGCTCTGGTGTTTCACTGACCTTGTAGGTCTAGGACCAGTGGTCTGATCATCCGTTCAGAAGATAGCGGTATGCAGTATGGCTTCTAGGGTGGATCTCCTTCTGAGGGTTATAGCCATCGTTGATTCCCTACTGTTTTGTTTTGAAGTCCTACGTCATTTTCATTGTTTTGTTGGGGTGGGCTTTATTCTCTTTTGTTTTGTTTATGTTAAATCTGATGGCATGAGCAGCTATTTAAAGGATTGCAAAATATATTATGGTAGCCATTTTGGATTTGCTATTGGTTTGTTTTGGAGTCCCTTATTGCATTCAATACTTTGATTTTTTAATTTCTATTGTATTCTATTGTTTGATTTTTTTATTATGTCCAAAGGTATCTGCAACTATTTTGAAGACAACAAAAGGCATTATGGTAACTATTGTTGATTTTGCAATGTTTTGAAATCCTGTATCACACCGGTCTGTTTTGATTGGTTTTATTGTTTTATTTTCCTTGGTTTTTCTTCTTTAAAATAAAAAACATAGAAAGGCACTGTTAGTTACTTTTCTTTCATTGCTGAGACAAAAAAGCCAACACCCAAAATTAAGGAAGGAGAATGAACCATGACTCCCGAGAACCCACCATGCTGGGTCAGCAGGGTTCCAGTCAGAAGACAACTAGCCTGCCTTCCTGGTGAGTGGCACACAAGCAGCATGGACTCCACGAAGAGAATGAACTGTGACTCCCAAGAACCCACCATGTTGGGTCAGTGAGGTTCCAAAAGGAAGACAACTAGCCTGCCTGTGAGTGGTGCACGACCAGCATGGACTCCAGGAAGAGAAAGATCTGTGCCTCCTGTACACCTTCTGGTGTGTGGGCTAAGAATCAAGCAACACCCCCACGCCACCCCCAACCCCCATAAGCAACCTGCTGGTTCAGAGGACTGGCTGAGTTGATGGCAACTAAGGTACATAAAGCAACTAAATGCTTGTATTGTTTGGTTGATTTTGCAGGCCTGGGGCCAGCAGTCTGAGCATCTCTTGGGAAGATGACAGTATGCAATGTAGCAAATATGGGGGCTTCCCTTCTGTCTTATCTCTGAGGCCCAGTGTTGTTCTCATTGTTTTGCTTTATTCTGATTTTTTTTTTGCTTTACTTCATATTCTGTTTTTATTGGTTTTATTCTGTTTTGTTTTTAGTTTGATTTCAATATACCTGATGGAATGGTCAACTACTGTGAAGATAACAAGATATACTATAGTAGCTATTGTTTTCCTGGTGTCTTGCTTTGAAGTTGTGTACCAGTTCTACTGCTTTGTTTTGATTGACTTTGTTGTTATATTTTGTTGGATCTTACTATCTTTAAAATAAAATTTTAAAAAAATTAAGGAAGGGAAGGTTTATTTAACTCACAGTTTGTGGAGATTTCAACCTGTAAACATGTGGCTCCAAAGCAGGATGGCATGGCAGCAAGGCAAACATTCATGGTGGCAGAAGACAGCAAAAGCAACAAGAGCAAAAAGATAGGAGAGTGGGCAGAAAACACTTTCTGTCCCTTATATTTTATGTAGGCCACACCCACCCAAGGGTAGGTGTAGCACTCACACCCATAATCCCAACAGTGGACCTTGAGTCAATCACAAACTCTCGAAGCCTGCCCCATGACTGCATGAGGCTTTGAGGGGACCTCTAGACAAACCATAACAGAGACCATGAAAAATCAATCCATTAGCTGCTAGATGATTCAAAGAAGAATAACATAAGATTGACTGGAATCAATTAAAAATAAGAAGCTAGCATAAAAGACATAAAAGAATCTGTTCACAGATGTAGCAGCAGAAAACTTCCCAAGCAGGGAAAAAAAATTGACATGCAGATAAGTGAAGAATATAGAACTCCAATTAGCCATAATCAGAAAAAAAAATAAAAGACTACATCAAGGCATATAATAGTTAAAATTCCAGAAATTCAACACAAGAACAAAATATTAAAAGCTTTTTGAGAAAAGAAACCAATCACCTATAAAGGAAAGCCCATCAGAATCACAGCAAACTTCTCGACACAAAACATTTAGTCAAGGAGATCTTCAAGTATTCAAGCGCTAAGAGAAAACAACCTCCAACCCAAATTGATGTACCCTGAAAAACTAGCTTTCAAAATTGATGGAGAAATAAGATACTTCCATAACAAAGAACACCTGAAGAAATTCATGAAAACCAAACCAGCACTCAAAAAAATTCTGAAGAATATTCTATAATAAGGCAAAGATAACAATTCCACGAATCCAAATATAATGAATCCATCAGGCTAGATAAGCAATTAAACAGAGAGAAAGGAAAATGTACCAACAACAGGAAAATAATGACAAGGATAAGTCAATATATATCAATTATAAGCAATAATGCAAGTGGTCTCAATTCACCAATCAAAAGAACAGATTGGCAGGAGATGCATCAAGATGCTTGTCTTAGTTACTTTTCACTTGTTGCTGGGACAAAATACCTGACACCCAAAATTAGGGAAGGAGAAGTTTATTTCTTACAGTTCTTGGAGGTTTCAGTCCATATTCAGCTGGTTCCAAGGCAGGGTGGCATGACACCAGTGCAACACTTCAAGGCAGCAGCCAGAGCAAAAAGGGGAAAGAGCAAGCCTCTTTTTCTCCCTTATATTCTATGCGGGCCACCCCCACCCTCCAAGGCAGATGTAGCACTCACAAAGTCTCTTTGCCCTCCTCTTACACAGGATGAGGATATTTACAAAGTAAGAACCCTGGCTCCCTGCTGAGTCTCTCAGTTAAACTTCTGAACTTCTCAAGTTGACACAGTGTATCAACTGTAACAATGCTGCATACAAGAAACACATTTAACTCAAAAAGAAATTCATAGACAGAAAGTTAAAGGACAGAAAACACTACTCCATAAGACAGGAACTCAGAAAAAAAGGTTAGCTATTTTATGTACAGATGAAGTGGATTTCAAGCCAAGACTGATCAGAGGAAATAAAAAGATCATCATATACTCATTAAGGGAACACTATAAGAGGACGATATGACAACCATAAATATATAAGAACTAAATACCAGCACAACCAACTGTATAAATATTAATGAATGTGAGAAATCAAGTAACACAATTGTAATGAGGGACCTCAATACTGCACTGTCACAAATAGATCAACTAGACAAAAAAAAATCAAAAAAGAAATATCAGATCTGAACCAAACACTTCAACAAATGGACTTAGCAGTTGTGTGTTCCACCCCACAACAACAGAATACACATTCTTCTCAGCGACACAGCAGACTTTCTTCAAAGTAGATCGCATACTAGCTCATAGAACATGCTTAAGTAAATGCAAAGGAACTGAAATTATCCCATGCATTTTATCAAATCACAGTGCAATGAAATTGGAAATCAATGGCAAAAGAAACCACTAAAGCTATATAAATACTTGGAAACTAAATAACACTGTCCTGAATAAAAAATGAGTTACAGATAAAATTGAAATAGAAATTAGACAATTTCTACAATTAAATGATGATGCCAGTAAGATATACTGGAACTTATGGGATACAATGAAAGCAGTCCTACAAGGGAAATTTATAGCAGTGAACTTCCACATCAGAAAAATAGAGCAAGCTCACAAAAATTATCTAATGCTGAACCTCAAGCTTCTAGAAAAAGAAGAGAAAGTTAAGGAAAGGAGAAGGTTAAATGATCAGAGCAGAAATTAATGCAGTTGAGACTAAGAAAATCATACAAAGAATCAATGAATTGAAGAGTTGGTTCTTTGAAAAATTAAATAAGATAGACAAACCCTTAGCCAACCTTATCAAAAGAAAGGAAGGCTCAAATTCATGCAATTAGGAATGAAAAGAGGGAAGTCACAAAGCATCCTACAGAAATCCAGAAGATCATTAATACCTACTTGGAGAACCTGTACTTCAAATGAGATGGAAAATGCAAAAGAAATGGACAGATTCCTAGATACATATGAGTTATTCAAAACTGAGTCAAGAAGATATAAAAATTCTAAGTAACCCAATCTCATCAGTTAAATTTCTTAGTAGTTTAAGAAAAACCCAAGTCCTGACAGAACCACTGTTGAATTCTACAAGACATTTAGAGAGCTAAAGCTACTACTCCTCAAACCTTTTAGTGATATTGAAAGGGAAGCAATACTCCCAAACTCATTTCAAGAAGCAAGCATTACCACGATACCAAAGCCAGAGAAGGAGCCAACCAAAACAGAGAACTATAGGCCAATCTCTTTAATGAACATAGATGCAAAAATCCTCAATAAAATACTGGCAAGCAGAATGTAGCAAATCATGAAGAAGATTATACATCATGACCAAGTAGGATTCATCTTATGGATACAGGCATGCCAAGGGTTAAACCGACACCCATATCTCTCACCATGCTAAACTGAAATAAAAATGAATCAAAACTCTAAATATTAAAACAGACAAAATCTTCTGGAAGATAAAATAGATAAAACTCTTGAAGACAGGAGTAGTCAAAGACTCTATGAACAAAATCCCAGTCATACAAGAAATATCACAAAAAATCAACAAGTGGGATCACATCATGTTAAAGACCTTTTCCACAGCAAAAGAAACCACCAGCAAAGTGAAGACACAATCCATAGAATGGAAAAAAAATTAGCAGCTATTCTTCAGACAAAGGACTAATATCTGGAATATATAAAGAATTCAAACATCAGATCCCCAAATTTAAAGAACCAATTCAAAAATGGACATCTGAAAGGAACAGACATTTTCTCAGATGAAGTAGTACAAACAGTAAATAAATATATGAAAAAAAAGTTCAATATCACTGGTCATTCAAAAAATACAAACTGAAACAATGCTGAGAATTCATCTCATTTCAGAAAGAATAGCTATTACCAAAAAACCAACCAATAACAAATGCTATTGGGGCTGTGGGGAAAAACGAACACTTCTCTCTGTTGGTGACAGTGTAGACTGTTCCAACCACTGTGGAAATGAGTGTGGAAATTCCTCAAAAAAATAAAACTAGAGGTTCAATTGGACCAAGCTATTCACCTTCTTGGTAACTTCCCAAAAGAATGAAAAGCATCATACCACAGTGATATATGCACACCCATGTTAACAGCAGCACAATTAATAGCTAGGTCTTGGAAACAGTCCAAATGCTCATCAACCAATAGATAAAGAAGATGAGGGTTTCTTAATACAATGAAATACCACTCTACCATAAAGAAAGATAAACTTCAGACATTTCTAGGTAAATGGATGTACCTAGAGACCATACTCTTAAGTGAAATAAAGCAGACATACATTTAAATACCACATTGTTTTTCTGGTGTGAGAAAACAAAAGTGTAAATAACAACCCACATGTATAATAGATATTGGGAAGTAGGAATAAAATGTTCAGATGGGAAGGGAAACAATGAAGGGAAGAGCAGAAAAGGGAGTGAGGAGATAGGGATAAAAAAAATTTTAAAAAGAATGGAAGAAAAACAATAGAAACCAAGTTTTGTAAAGGGAAAAGGAAAGAAGCATTGAAGGGAAGGGAGAGGAATAAGAAAAAGAATTAAGATATATGACATACAGGTACAAATTCTCTATGATGAATGTGATCATTATATATATCAAAAGTGGACCAATATAAATAATTTTAAATAATAAATCTGAGGCTTGGTGCCATGGCACATGCCTGTAACACAAGACTACTCAAATGGCTGTAGCAGGACCATCAAAAGTTCATGACCAAAACAAACAAACAAACAAACAACTTCGTGGTCAGTCTGGACAACTTAACAAGACCCCATCTGATATAAGACATAAATTGCTTGGAATGTAGCTCAATGGCAGAGTGACTCTGGATTCAATCCACAGGATCAAAATGAACAGAGTGGGAATTGGGCATCCCCTGTTAAGGGCTCTCTGTTCTGGAGCAGTGGTTTCCAGGGAATTACCTAGTAATTTGCTAAAATAAAATAAGATAATAGATACTTGATTCCACACTTAATTTTTTCCACAACTTAAAATTTCTAGCTCCTGCCAATCTCTTTCTGCTTTTAGGAGTTCACAATTCAGCACTGTTCAGAAGCAACAATTCAGTTACAATTCAGCAACAATATGAATTAATAAGTAGCAGGGAAATATTAAGAGTAAAAAATTGAAGAGCTGTCATGTACTTTTTTCCTTTTAGAAATGTGTGTGGGTGGTTGTGATTTTATTCCACATGAGTAATTGGTAGTCATAGTTCCTATTAGGAAAGGTGCTCCCAGCTCTAACAAGTAACTGTTCTGTGGCCTGGCCATCTCAGAGCACCCTGCCTCCGGAGCAAGAAATAGAAGATGGAGGTCCAGCTCAGAAGCCACCTGTATCCAGGGCAGTTAGGTAAAGTGGGAATGGGCTGGGGAAAGAGCAACACCAAACTATGGTCTGAGGGACAGAGCACGAGCAGCCCAGAGTGGGATCGGAGAATACAGATTGTCCTGCTAAGGCAGGCGACTGTGGAGCAGTGATTTTCTGTCCCTGCAGATCCCTGGAGGGCCCATCAAGGCTGGGGAACTCTGAATGCATATGTGAACCAAAAATTATTTGCAGAGCAAACAAATCCTGTATCCTTCACCAATACTTTTACAGTGGTACCTCAGTTCATGAACTCAACTCTCTCCACAATTCTGGTCCCACTGTCTTAGTTACTTTTCTCTTAATGCTGAAATAAAGCACCTGATTCCCAAAATTAAGCACAGGAAAGTTTATTTAACTTACAGTTTGTAGAGGTTTCAGTCCAGAAACAACTGGCTCCAAATCAGCATGGCATGGCATAGCGGCAACGGTTCATGGTGGCGGAAGACAGCAAGAAGCAACAAGAGCATAAAAAGGGGAACAAGCCTCTTATTCTCCCTTATATTGTAAGTAGGCTACCCACCATGGGGTGGGTGTAGCACTCACCATCTTGTGCCCTCCTCTTGCACAGACTCAGGATGTTTCCAATGCAAAGACCCTGGCCCCTTGCTGAGTCACTTAAACTTTTAAACTTCTCCAGTTGACACAGTGAATCAACTATTACAATATCCTGGATGATAAGCAGCCACCTTAGGTCATGTCCTCCACACCCCAGGATGTAGAACTGCTGAGTTACTTAGTGAAGCTTTTAAATTTTTCAAGCTGTCTCTCAGTGAGTTTGTTGTTTGTGTACAGGAATGCTATTGATTTTTGAGTGTTGACCTTGTATCCAGCTACATTACTGAATTTGGTTATTACATATAGAAGTCTTTCGATGGAGTTTTGGGGGTCTTCTATTGTAGAGTATCATGCCATCTGCAAATAATGATAATTTAACTTCTTCCTTTCCTATCCTTATTCGTTTTATTTCTCTCTCTTGTCTAATTGCTCTGACTAATGTTTCTAGTGCTCTATTGAATAGGAGTGGTGATAGTGGACAGTCTTGTCTTATACCTGATTTCAGAGTGAAAGCTTTCAGTTTTTTACAATTTAATATGATGCTGGCTGTTGGTTTGTCATAGATGGCTTTTATCATGTTGAGGTACAGACCATCTATTCTTATTTTCCATAGGGTTCTTACCATGACTGAGTGTTGGACTTTATCAAAAGCTTTTTCTACATCTATTGAAATAGCATCCAAAAAAAATGAAATACTTAGGAATCAATCTAACAAAGGAAGTAAAGGATCTATTCAGTGAAAATTATAGTACTCAAAGAAATTGAAGAGGATCTCAGAAAATGGAAAGACATCCCTTGTTCATGGATAGGAAGAACAAACATTGTGAAAATGGCCATTCTCCCAAAATTGTTATACAGATTTAATGCAATTCCAATCTAAATAACATTAGCATACCTCACAGATCTAGACAAAATCATTCCTAAAATTCATCTGGAACTAGAAGAGACCTAGAACAGCAAAGGCAATTCTGGGCAACAAAGGCAAGGCAGGAGGCATCACAATCCCTGACTTGAAGTTATACTACAAAGCTACTGTGATAAAATCAGCATGGTACTGGAATAAAAACAGACCTGAAGATCAATGGAATAGATTAGAAGATACAACTACAAACACACTCAGTCACCTTATCATTGACAAAGGGGCCAAACATGTTCACTGGAAGAAAGATAGCCTCTTTAATAAGTGGTGCTGGAAAAACTGGCTTTCCATATGCCAAAAACTAAAACTAGACCCTTGCTTATCACAATGCACTAAACTAAAGTCAAAATGGGTCAAAGATCTAAATATTAAAACAGAAACACTAAACATGGTGGAAGACAAAGTAGGTAGAAATCTTGAAGACATAAGGGTCAGCAGAGAATCATGAACAAAAATCAAACTGCATGGGAAATACTTCCCAGAATCAACAACTAGGATCTTGCCTTATTAAAAAGTTTTTGCATGTCAAAAGAAATCTCCAACAGCGCGAAAAGAAAACCCATGAATTGGGAAAAAAATCTTAGCCAACTATCCCTCAGACAAAGGACTTCTATCTAGAACATATAAATAATTTTAAAAAATCAGGCCCCTGAAATTCAAAGACCCAATCCAAAAATGGGCATCTGAGATGGATACACATTTCTCAGTTAAAGAAATACAAATGGCAAATAAATACATGAAAAAATGTTCAGCATCATTGGTCATTAGAGAAATGCAAATTAAAACAACACTGAGATTCTATCTCACTCCGGAAAGTATAGCCAGAATCAAGAAAACCACCAATATCAAATGCTGGAGAGGCTATGGGATAAAAGGAACCCTTCTTCACTGTTGGTGGGAGTATAGACTGGTGCAACCACTGTGTAAATCAGTCTGGACATTCCTCAAAAAGATGGAATTGGAGGTCCTATTTGACCCAGCTATTCCGTTTCTGGGCATATTCCCAGAAGAACTGAAAACATCATGCCACAGTGATATATGTGCACCCATGTTTATAGCAGCACAATTTGTAATGGCTAAATCTTAGAAACACCCCAAATGCCCATCAACTGAGGAATGGATAAAAAAGATGTGGTATTTTTATACAATGGAATACTACTCAGCTGTAAAGAAGGGCCACACTGAGGCTTTTATAGGTAAATGGATGTGACTTGAGACCATACTCATAAGTGAAGTAAATCAAATTCACATGTGTAAATACCATATTGTCTCCATAGTGTAAGAAACTGAAAGAGTAAGTAAGATCCAAAATCTTCAATAAATATTATGAAAGGGTAAGAAACTTCTCAAAGAGGAAAAAATAACTCAGCTCAGATAGGGAAAAGGAGAAAAGAAAAAAGATATAAATTTGTATATATACACTTAAGTTTACTAAGATGATTGTACTGCTAATTCTATTAGTTCTTGGAACAAAACAGTTAACATTCCTAGGATTAGATAAATTTTGCATGTCTATATCTGGTAACACTTTTGAAGATAACTGCAAAACAACAAAATTTGTTATGTTCCTACCACCTTATTTGAAAGCCTACATTGTTACTGTTTTGGGCTCTTTGTTATCTAATAGTTTGTTTTGATTTGTTTTGTTTTCCCCTCTAGTACAGAAAGGATAGATGTACATGTATACCCTTATATGTGCCTAGAACTTCTCCTAGAGAGTTTAGAAGAATTGATTTTATTACGTGTGATGGTATGAGCAGCTACATTGAAGAAAACAAGACATCATGGTAGCCATTGCTGATTTCCCATCATTTTATTTTGAAGTCTAATAATTCTTTTATTCTTTGTTTTGATTGGTTTTAGTCTGTTTTCCATTATTTGATTTCAATATGTGTGAAGGTATGGACAACTATTTTGAAGAAAACAAGAGACATTATGGTAGCCATTATTGATTTCCTATTGTGTGGTTTTGAAGGCCTGTAAGGCTCTCATTCTTTTGTTTTGATTGGTTTATACTATTTTGTTTTGCATTACTTTATTGTATGTGAAGGTATGGACAACTATTTCAAAGAAAACAAGAGACATCATGGTTGCCACTGTTGATATCTTGTTGTCTTGTTTTGAAATCCTGTGTTACTTGCATTGTTTTGCTCTGAGTTGCTTTGTTCTGTTTTGTTTTGTTTTATTCTCTTTAAAATAAAAAAAAATTCTCAAGTTGACACGATGTATCAACCATTACACAAACAGAATTGGATGAGAACCAAATCAAATTTCTCCATAAGTCAACATTGACCCTAACCACCAAATTTGATTTGGTTTTCATCCAACTTGATTTGCAACCAGAATCATATAAGAAATCAAGTTCATGAACTGAGGTACAACTGTAAAATTACTATATCACTAATAGCAATTATACATTGAATGTGTGTGTGTGCTATCTCATTTAAATCTTCCAAATAATAGATAAGGAAACTGAGGCTGAAATATGGATGACTTATGTAAGTTCAAACTTACGTTTGTTAGGACTATACACCCCATCTAAAAATCACACTTCAACAGTAAACAGCCCTATAGGCTTAGAGCTGGCCACATCCATCTACTTGTCCCTGTCTGCCTCTCTCCTTTACCATCCTCCATGCTGGGTTCTGCGGCAGCAGGTCCAGGCCCTGAGTCTGCAAGATGGGCAGCAGTAATTCTCACCGAACACTGTAGTGAAGAAAACAGGTCAGAGATGTCAAAGTTTATAATCCTGCTTTTAGTCACTCATTGGACATTTGCAGGCCCATGTGAAGTCACTCTTTTCAGTAAAAGTAGCCTCAGAGTGTTTGGTACAAGGCCATACACCCAATAGCTAGTTGTATAAATGGAAGCAGGCATGAGGTTTCCAGTGTTGTAGAGATAGGGACACCTTTCTAGCCCAGAGATCAAGGGAGCACAAGACCCTATCCAAGCTTAGTGGAGGTTGTTTCCAAGAACTGACCTGCTCCCCAGCCCTCATGTACACCCTTAGGACCTGCCAGTACCTTCCTACCCCAATACTGTGGTCTTCACTCAGGCCCTGGGGCTCCCCTCTACCAAAGCGTCCAAGCGTAAAGTGCCAAAGCACAGTCACTGCTGACCCCTCCTGACACCTGCCCTTCACTGGCTCACTCACTACTTCTGATATTAGTTTACCATGGAAAGAAAAAAAAACTGCAGGAGTGGAAGAGGAAAAGTAGGCCCCAAGGCTTCACACCTTGAAGTTACACATGGCAAAGTGCCCAAGAGAGCCTCAAGGAGATCACATGGCATAAGGAGCAGTTAAAACAGGTGTGTGTTTTCCTGGCTTCAGAAATCCAGGGAGGAGGCCCATGAATCATTTGCCTCCTAGCCCTTCCCAGCCTGTGCCCCACTCCCACCCCAGCCTGCTCACTGAACACCCACCACCCTGCTGAGCTCATCCTTTCTTCTCGATCTCAGCCTTTTCTCCAGGGTTACATACATCTTCTTGTGCTCACAAAGTTGGTCCCCACCTTCCTAGCTTGCCATGTTGAATCCTTTTTCTCTTTTACAGTCTGAAAATACCCACAGCTGAGTCTTTGCTTAACACTGGGGACACGATGCGTGTTAGAGGCATGTCACATGTTATAAAGCATGAAAATGAGTGAGATCTAGGAGGAACAGAACCTGTTGAATGGCTTCCTCTTTTTTGTAGGTGCTGGGTCATTAAGTTGTAGCCATTCAGATTCCATGAGCACAGGAAGCCAAAGTATCTCACAGTAGCTGAGGCAAAGGGATGTTTCTCAGACACCCGGGTTCCGTGCTGAACATCAGTAATCTATGATCCATGCAGCTCTAAACCATGAAGGGCGGCGAGAAGGTGAAGAGAGACAAGACACAGAAAGCTGGGATCAGGAGGTGCCCTCTCTCCAGATGGGAGGAAAGGAAGTACTCAACCACCTTAGCATGCTTATTTATGCACTCAGGAGGTTGATGTCAATTTCAGCTCCTCTGCCTAGCAACTTATTTGCATGGCTGCCTGGGAACCTTGCCTTTCAGAGCTGGAAGAGCTTGTTTATGTGGCTTGCTTTGGGTTCTCCATGTTCTCAGGGTTGGCCTTGCTTTAGCCCCACAGGTGTGATTGATCTCCAGTTTCAGCCACTTCCTACATCTAGGGACTGGGAGGTACACATTTCCCCCAAATTCTGATGGCCCGGCTTCAGAAGAGTCAGCCATCTGCCAGCAGCCAGCAAGGTCTGTATGTCTCCGTATCTCTATACCCTTTAGAGGGGCAGTGTCTTTGTTAAGATGCTTTAGAGTCTCAGGGTCCTTATTTAAAAGTCTAACTTGAGGCTTTAGATATATGGCTTTGTGTATTTGGCCAGGTTACCTATATTCTTTGAGCTGCATTTCCTCATCTGTCCAATGATGATAAGACAAACAACTTTTCTTCCATGGATTGTTGGGCTAAGTGCTAGGAGTCTATAAATGCATGTTTGATTACAGAAACTGGTTATCCTGGCTGTCACGGGCAAGAAGGCCATACTGGCTCTCCCAGAAGCAGGGTCATAATGAAGAATCTGAGCAGCAGTCTCACTATGCCATCTGCTATGTACACACACATATTTAACTGTTAGCACTTTAATTTCTTATTGCATGACTAGAAGCGTTTATGAGTTTTATAGATTTTAATGTAAGGAAGTAATTATTCTACAGACAATGCCAAAATAAGATCTGCCAGTCACTGGAGGCAGTTCAGGATCACTCTGTGGGTTCCTCCTTGAGTACCTCACTTTCCTCATCCTCCACGGCTGACTCGGTGTGCACCGCCTCCATGGTGACTTCACAGAGCTCCCTGGAGAACAATGCCAAGGCAGTGAAGCTTTCCTTATCTCTCATTTCAGAAAGGAATTTTAAGTCATCCCCAGCCACTTACCCTGCATCCTTCATGAAAACCACATCCTCCTCGGAGGAATCTTTGTCATGCAGCTTGGCTGCCACTGCTTTCACGCGTGAGGCACTGATAGGTCTGTACATATCCCTAAGCCAAAGTGGGCAACCAAACCCAGTGATGGCCTCCTGAAAAACAGAAAGCGACTTAGGACCTCTGCTTTCCCCTGCCTCCTCCACCCCAGCACCAAGTCCTTCTCAAATTTACCTCCTTTTCTTGTTCCATTTTGCATCTCCCATGCCGATGTTGGGAAAAGACCCTTGTGGGAAAATACATGTGCAAGACAATTAGTGAGTGATTTGTGTTATTTTTCTCATCTCGAACTGCACACTTCAGGTCTCATTAGGACAAAATGTATACCTTGGTCCACAATCACAATAAGCAAGTTCAACCTAGACCTGGGGTCCTGAAAACAGTTGCACAATGCTGAGCTTTCAGGGCCTCCATCTGTTATCAAGGACCTCACAAGGTCTCTGGGGGAGACCTCTGCACCTGGCACAGCCTGAAACACAGGCGAGATTATCATCCCCATTTACACCATCAGTAGGGTACACTCATACAGTGAACAAACTGCGTAACTATACTGAGGGCAAGCATTTCACACTCTCCAGAGCCTTTCACTTCAGTCTCCTGCACAGTTAGTCCCACATGCAGCCCTCACTGGGGAAGAAGGAGAAGGTGCTTCTATTTTCCTATCTGGTTTATCCTATAAGTAAGTACCTCAAACAAATACCCAGGTCCAACTGTCAAAGTTATACAGTTCAGAGATTTTCATGCCAGGGACTGTCACTGATGAGTTATGAAATCAGTTTAAAGGACAGTTAGTACTAAAACACAGGATGTCCTTTTTGAGCCATGTGTGGTGGTACACACCTGTAACCCCAGAATTCTGGGTGGCTGAGGCAGGAGGACGTCAAGATCAAGCCCAGCCTGGGCAATTTAGCAAGACCCTTTCTCACAAGTAATTCATTAAAGAAAAGGAAACTGCATATGCAGCTTAGTGCAAAGGCTCTGAGAGCCCTTTTTGGAATACAAACAGAACAGAAAGAATCAGAACACACTGTTTCACAGACTATTGCAGTCTACAGAGTCGACACACACAGGATCCTGATAAAACATGGCTCTGCCCAAACATGATGTAATCAGAGGAAAGGTGTAGGCTGCTAGTAAGGAACTGCCCTCTATCTGATGCTCACTAGCAGTGTGACCACAGGACAAGCTAGTTTCCCTTTCTTCCTCTGCAAAGGAAGTTTCCATTTCTTCACTGCAAAGAAGACACAAACAACCATCATGTAGGTCTCTCCCAGTGAGAAAGCTGTGAGATCTGAGTAAACAAACAAAGGGGGATCACGTGGGAACCAGAAGCGTGAGAAGATGAACTACCACCCCCTCCAAGGAAGGAGGGAAGAACGCCACCTTCCACCTGCCCCAGCCTAGAACCTAGACTCGCTGTGCAGCCCCAAAATGTCTCTCCACCGCAGGAGCAGGCGCACCTAAATCTATCCCCTCCACCCTCCATACTGGATGACTGGTGACAGCAGGTGCCTCTCCAGTTGTCTCATTCCTCTGAGCTTTGTTGGGGCCAGGTGAGACCTCGGGGGAAGGAAAGGTTCTTCTGCTGCAGATGGGCTCTGCACTGAGAGATCCAGGGATTTAAACAGCACATGAGTTCTAAGTCCTCCTCTAGTTTTAGTTCTAGTTCTGAGGTTTTCCTTTAAAGATTGCTAGACTCATATTTACCTTGAGGACCCTTCTTCATTTTCCTCTGAAGCTCTTTTATGGGTATAAATCTGTTTTGGAAGAAAGCAGAGTCATGAGTATCCACCATCAAGACCACTATCTCCCAGTCTTTACTCGTTCCTATACTTTATCCTAAATCTTATCTAGCCAGGGATGGTGGTGCACACCTGTAATAACAGCACTGGAGGTTGAGGCAGGAGGAGTGCCATGAACTAGAGACCAACCTGGGCTACAAGCAGAGTTCAAAGCCAACCTCAGCTACATAGTGAGACCCTGAGTCAAAAAACAAAGCAAAACAAAGTTTTATCTCAGTGATATGATAACATTTCTGAAGACTAGAATTCTACCCTGTTAATCACAGTTCATTGACTTTTCCAAAGTACCTACTTTAGATTCTTGCATGCAGCTGGCACAATTTGTTTGTTTGTTTGTTTTTGTGCAGTACTTGCACTGAGCTATATATATATATTTGGGGTTGGTTTTTGTTTGTTTGTTTGTTTGTTTGAGATAGAGTCTTGCTAAATTGCCTAGGCTGTGCCCAAAATTGCAGTCCTTCTGTCTCAGACTCCCAGAATGATGGGAGATTTCAGGCATATGCCACCACTCCTGGGCACTTAATACATTTTATTGGCTATTTTAGATAAAATTCAACAGATAATTCCTAATAAAAATTCTTAAAAGAAAGAAACATCCTTAACTTGATAAGAAAATCTAACAGAAATCTAAACAACATTGTTTTAAAGTCAAGAACAAAGCCAGGTATGGTGGCCTGTGTCTGTGATCCTAGGGTCCTAGGAGGTTGAACCAGGATTATCACAAGTTCAAGTGCAACTTGGATTTTGACTTGTCATGGTGAGATGTTCAATTCATCTTGGCCACTTACTGTACTCCAGATAAAGAATCCTAGAAAAGGCTAAGAGCTATGCAGGTGAATAATACAGCAGTACCTTAGCTCATGAATGCTTTTGGTTGCAAACAATTTGGTTTGCAAACAGAAGCATTTGGCAAAATTATGTTTTTGTTTGCAAATTCTGTAACAGGTGACAAACACAACCATTGCCATCTACCCCACACAAACATGTTCATCTTTTCCAAAACTGTAGAACAAATCAAGTTCTATGAAATTGTGCCATTTCCATTCTATAATAGAGACCTCAGGCCTTGGGAAAGGTCAAGAAAGTCAACCAGATTCTAAAGCAAGTTCTGCCAAAACTTCACCAAAAGACTTCTGAGTCTTGGCTCTAGTTATTGACAACACCCCTGATGAGAATTGGAAACACCTCAAAAACTGGGGCTAACTATGAGTCCATTTGAAATGTTATATGGGAGGCCTTTGTTATCTTCTGATAGGATAATAGACCCAAAGACCACAAGACTCCTAAAATATCTTATTAATCTAGACTATCCAACAGTGTATCCAACTGTATGGGAACAAAGTCCTGCTAACTCCTGGCCCAGGGTGACCACCTAGTGTCTGCGTTAGAGACCAAGTGCTCATCAAAATGTGTAAGGAAAGGACTCCTACTGACCAATTAAAACCAAAATGGAATGGCCCCTTTTCAGTGATCTTTACTACACCAACTGCAGTAAAGGTGGCAGGGATAGATAGCAGGATTCACCTTTATGGAATCAAGATGGCCCCACTTGAATTCTCTGAAGAAAAAGACCACCCAAAAGAAGAAAGCTACTCCTATGAACTTCTGGCAGACCTGAGGCTCCTCTTCAAAAAACAAGATACTGCTCTGGGTGTAATAAGTAGAATCACTAATGATTCTAATTGACCATGACTTAAATGGACACCTGCATTGAGACTCCCGATTTTCATTAGACCCATAACGTGCTAAGGCTCTCAGGCTCATGATACTTTATCTAACATCCTCTTTGCCATACATTCTCTTCCATAGGAAGCATGGGACTCTGACTTGATCCTTCTTGTGTTTGGGGACCATATCCCCAACCTAATAGTAAATTGACATATTCACCAAGATTTTCCCCATTAAAAAACTACCCCAGAAGTCCTTTACATAGAGACACTAACTCCTGTCTTATTGTCTTGTGACAAGGTTTTATTTATTCAACCATTTCAGTGAGCTACAATGAGCCACATCTTAAAGTAGTTAAGAGTTGTTGGAAAGAACATAATCCCCAGTAGGTAGGACCTGCAACCCCGCTTAGAAGGAAGTAGCTATATGAAGATGGACACCTCCACTCCCACAGCACCCCATAAAGAATTATGGGAATTTATGTCTCTCAGGGTAAATTAGGGAGGAGACTAGGGCATAGCAAACTGGCTGGGGAAGTGCATGTGACCTGTCAATCATAGAGTTCTGGGACACATGTACAGAACATTTCTCAAAGCCCTGCACTTGCAACCAATCAGAGTGCTAGCTTCAGTTCTCTTGTAAAGAAATCAAGCAGTTTTTTGATAGGATGGCCAAGATTGGACATCAGTTTGAGTGGGAGATACAAAAGACAGCATGGCCTCTGTGTCTCTTTCACATTAGTCTGCTCTTGCCCTGTAGAGTGTACCTCTTTTCCTACTTTTAACTAGCCTGCACTCACTCTGCAGAGCATGTTTCTTTTTCTACCTTTAATAAATTTAAAGCTCACTACCTTTGCTCTTGTCATGACCAATTCTTTGTGCAGGACAGAAAGAACCTAGAAAAAAATCTCTAAAAGGAGTCCCTAGTGCCTCAAAACCCAGTAAACACTACCAAGTTCAGAACTCAAATTAGGTTACAAAGCAGCTGGAATGAAGTCAGGTAACACAGTATTAATACAGGAAAAGAGAGTTTGATCAATGGGAAAGAGTCCATTCAGGAAACCTGAACTAATTATTATCCTTACCTCAATGAGACAGAAAATTATCATCAAAATCATCGCTACTCCCGTCACAGATACTGTCAAGATCAGTTTGTTCTTATAGCCATATCCTGGAACTTCTACTGTGAGCTGAGAGAGAGATAGATTAGAGAGAGGGAGAGAAGGAGGGCGGGAGGGAGAGAGAGACAGGGAAATTTTTGTTAAGTAGCAAAGATGAGAAATATGAAAACTGACTATTCAAATCTAATTCTTACAGGGGAGTAGTTTGCAGGTTGTTAAAAACATACCAAATAGAACATGTTACAAATAGTATTATGTGTGTTCTTTTCTAGTTTATCTTGTATGCCAGGTCATCTTCATTCTCTCAAGGAGCAGAGTGGAGATCACTGTCCTGACCAGAGTTATGTGGCCAAGACAAAATACAGACTAGGAGGCCCTTTTGTACTTCCTGGCAAACCCTCATGTTGGGTAGTTGTCCTCACCTCCCTTGATTCCTGCTCCTTCTCTTCATTCTGGTCTTCTGTGCTCTCATTGATATAGTTCTCACTTTTCCAGTGCTCCACATCCCATTGGGCCTTGGACACCTTGGCTTTTTGCTGCTCACTGAGCAGCTTCATCAGGAGGCCCGTCCTGGAGACGAGCTTGGCACAGGCCAGCTGCACGTGGGTCTCAGAGCAGTCCATTTTTAAACTCCTGATAACACGAGAAATCAGTCTTCTAATGTCATTGTTGGGGATGAGGGGCCAAAGTTGCTGATTTACATGAATTTCAAACTGATCACGTGGGGATGACAGTGACAGGGAGGTAAAGTTGAGGGGTGAGTCAGTGACCGTGTTGGGGTGTTCCCATTGTGCCTCCCTGGTCTGGTTCACAGCTGATGTTAAGTTGAATGCAGTCACAGCAGAGTCTGCAGCAGAAGGATTCTTCTGAGTTGTGTTTTTGGAAATAGTTTCTTCTGGCACACTAATGTCTAATGCAAAATCTGCTCCTTCAAAAGTATCTGCTGCGGTATAGTTTTCTACAGGGGTGCTTTCTACAGAAAGTCCTGAAGGTGCATGTAATTCTGAAACAGGAGTCTCCTGAAAACTCAGGTCTCCTGAAGATGAGAAGAACCATCCTGATGGGGAACTGACAAGACTCCTCACCGCTGAGAATGGAGGCCTCTTTGCAAGCAGTGGTCTACTGTGTGTGTTTTCCTTTCTCAACTTGTCACTCAGCTTGGCCTTGGGTGTTTCATGGGCCACGAGAGAGTGAGTTTTGTGAAAGTGGTGAACTCGTCCAGGATGTAAGATTGGTTTAGTATCCCCTGTGGATTTAACCCTAGCATTTGCATTTTCTAAAACCAATAGGTAGTTAAAATCATTAGCTCTCTTTCTCACCTCAGGCAGGGCTTTGGCAGGGATGGAAGAGGGAGATCTGCCCATGGAGTGATGTTTTAGGAAAGAAGAGACTGTCGCCTTCTGTTCCTCTGTGAAGGAGGGCTCTATGTGGAAGGAGTTTTCCACCAGCTTCCTGGGCCCTGGCACGCTCTGATGCTGCTCCACCTCCCCTGGGATGGGTCTCCTGAGGCTTCCCTCTTTGGTGACACCTTCCAAGAATGGCTGGCCACCCCACTTCACCCTGACTTTCTGTTTCCTTGCTTCCTTGAAAAGACTTTTTTGTGCATGCTTCAGCCCCTTGAAGGCAGTCTTCACTCTTGGAAGCATTTTCCTCCCACCCTCAACCTCTGCCAGGCTGTTTTCCTGTGCTTGAGCACTTTCCAATTTCTTTGCAAAGATTCGGTGTCTGAATTTGGGACCAAAAAGCCTAGACTGCACAAGCATGGCAGTTCTCTCTTTCTTTTGCACCTCATCAATTTTTTTCTGAATTCCTGCATCAAACCAATTTTGCAGAAAATACAGCTTCTTTAGTTGACTTGTGAAACTTGAACTGTTGGGTGCAGGTTGAAAAGAGTTTCTCGTACTGTTTTTCAAATAACCTAAGGAATTATCTCCATCGTGTATATTTGAAAAAAGCAGCTGAATGAACGGTAATAATGTTGCCTCTAAAGCTTCTAGATGTCCCTTGGAGAGGTGAGGCAGTATGTAACTTAGTGCATTAATAATATCACGTTCACCATTAATGTCTAGCTTCTCTTTCAGGAGACCTGACAAATCCATACCACTTATTTCTGAAGATGACCTTTCAGGCTCAATAGTCAGCTCAGTGCTGGTGCTCCTCTTCCGGGCTTGTAACACCTTCATGAAGGCTTCTTCGGGGTTCCCTGTGGGTGCTTGTCCCACTGTCAGGAAACAAGAGACTGCTCTCAATCAAGGGAGACTGAATAGCCAGCTTTTTGTCACAGCCAGTCAAAGTTAGCGGTAAGTATTTCGGTGCCATTTGGAAGGGACAAAAAAGAAACCCAAACTTAAAACTATGAAACACACAACAGAAAGACAAAAAGGTCAAAGATTTATGCAGTCTGAAGAGAAACCAGAATAATTTTATCCAACTGTCCCTCAGACAAAAGACTTCTACCTAGAAATTACAAAGGATTGAAAAAAAACCAGACTCCCCAAATTCAAAGAGCCAATCCAAAAATGGGCATCTAAGATGAACACACACTTCTCAGATGAAGAAATGCAAATGATAAATAAATATATGAAGAAATGTTCAACATCACTGGTCATTCAAGGAATGCAAATTAAAATGGCATTGAGATTCCATCTCACTCCAGAAAGAACGGCTATTATCAAGAGGTCAACCAATAACAAATACTGGAGGGGCTGTGGGGAGAAAGGAACCCTTCTACACTATTGGTGAGAGTATAGACTGGTGCAACCACTGCTGAAATTAGTGTGGAGATTCCTCAAAAACCTAGGATTGGAGGTCCCATTCAATCCAGCTATTCCCCTTCTGGGTATTTTCCCAGAAGAACTGAAAACATCACACCATAGCAATATATGCATACCCTTGTTTATAGCAGCACAATTTATAATAGCTAAATCTTGGAAACAATCTAAATGTCCATCAACCACTGAATGGATAAAAAATGTGTGGTATTTTTATACAATGGAGTACTACTTATCTATGAAGAAGGACAAACTTGAGGCTTTTATAGGTAAATAGATGCCATTTGAGACCATACTCATAAGTGAAATAAATCAGACTCACATGTGGAAACATTGTGTTTTCTCCTTAGTGAAAAAAACTGAAAGATTAAATAAGACCCAAAATGTCCAATACATATTGTGAAAGTGAAAGAGGAAGAAACCACTCAAAAGGAAAGAACAACTGATGGGGGAAAAGAGAAAAAAAGAAGGGAGAATGATATATGAATGATAGCTATCTGACTAATCTCTGTTCATCAAAAAGAACAGTTTGTACTTTCACTGTTTGATCATTTTTCATACCTGTAATCTGAGCAACTACTTTGAAGGTAACAATACACAATATAGTAGCCATTGTTAATCTCCTATTATGTTGATTTGAAATTCTGTACCATTGTTTTTAGTCTTGTTTGGTTGTTTTAGAATAAAATTCAAAAAAAGAAAGAAAGAGAAAAAGAACTCTCTTGCTACCGTAACTACCTTCTCAGAACATCGCATATTGTGGAATACAGCAACTTTGCTTAGGACAACCAAATAATTGGTACTCAATAAAAGGCCAAATACTGGCAAATATTTCCCCACTCAGCAAGCCTCTCTGCAGACCTTCCATGCCTGCTTAGGATCCTGTACACCATAATGTCACACTGCAGCTGCAGAGGGAGCACAAGGATTCCTCACTCCACCTCTTCGGTGTGCCGTGTTCTTGCTACCATCACAGATGACCATGATGGACAGTCCTCCTAAGACAGTGAGCAGAAGTGCAAAGGCAGAGGCCCCATTCCTTCTGCTTACAGGTCCTCATCTGGATATGTTCTCTACCTATTTGCTGAATGCCTTCACTTGGTCCCTGCTCTCATATATCGTAGCCCCATCACAAAAGGCAGTACCAGAACCAAATATTATCCTGCCCTGGTTCTTTCTTTAAATTGGGGCAGGGATCTGGAGTGTAGGTTAAGAGATTTTTAATTTGCCTGATTGTATGCCTGTGTGGAATAATGTGCAATAAATTTTCAGAATAACAGCAATTTCTGGATAAACTATTCAAGGTCTTATTGTACAAGGGAAAAACCGTTTTCTGTCAGATGTTTGCCCTACTTTCATTTCTGTTCTCATATTTCTAAGCATCTAAAGCTATGGATGGTATGAAAGCCAAGGGCTCAGTGTGTAACTGGGTTTCTCTTCCAGAAGAATGAAGTGGCTGTGGTGGTGGTGAGGGGCAGAGAAGGAGGCAAGGATCAGGACAAAAGAGGAACACGGGCTTACGCAGAACCCAGAGTTGGGGACAGAGGGCTGGGTATGAGGCTCTAGCACTTGACACTTCTGATCTTGCTTGCCTTACCTATAAAAAGAGGTAAAAAAAAAAAAACAACTTTTCCTTTGCTTTTATTTCTAGGGAAGGGAGGAATAATATAATTGGTAAAAAATTATTTTGAAAAACCAACATTGCCTTTGCATAAAGAACAAAGTGCTATTATTTATTATTTGTCCCAGGTCACTGGTAGAGACATGTATTCAAGCTATCTGGATGTGAAAGCAGTCACATGTTGCAAGCATGAAGTGAGAGCTAATAAACTCAATATATAGAAAAATACTTAGATACACCTGAGTCATCTCAGATTCAAGACAGTCTCAGGGTTAGACAGTCTGGGCATGGAAGAACCCTGCATTTCCTTAGAAGAGACAGGCAGCTGTTTCTGGTTATGCAGTCAGAAATTCTTGGGCTTTAAGTAAAACTTTTATATGATTGCAAAAACAAGACAAAACTGATTTGCACTTGCCCCAAGGTTGAGGAAACTTGAGATCCTGTGCATATAAAAACAGCTTACAAACTGCATTGCACTTTATGAATTAAATTTTCACTGGAAGGCAAAGCACCAAACAGTGAGCACAGTCCATAGTGCGCAGCCAAGAGCGGTGTTCCCTCCCCTCCCAGCCCTTCCTCTGGGTCCTTACGCACACAGGACAGATACGTTATTTCATCATGCAGTACTAACTGAGAACCTGACTCTTCGCAGGGCAGCACTTCAGAAGTTTATCAAGCTTAACACTGATGAATGAATAAAAGTAAAACAATTATATTAGTTTACAACTTTATCATCACCACTTAAAAATTAAAAAGCAAAATATAAATAACAACATCATCAGGCAATTACTCACGACACTGCGTGGCATTGGTCAGACATGCGCTGTCACAGTGCAGCTTGATGGTCTCACAGACAACCTCGATGTCATTTTTAAAGTGGCAGAGGCAGCAGACCATATGGCTTGGTAAGATCCTGCAGGCAGAAACACAGAGATCTGAGTTAATGCAAAGAGGCTCCTTGAATGGTGAAGAGGCAGGACAAGGCTCTCACCAGGTGGTGCAGAAAGGAGTTCTGGAGGCACAGTCTGTGCGGCTGGGTAGGAACCCAATGCAGCTGCAGCTGTGGAATATTGTGAGTAAATAGGGAGAGAGGGCTCCCCACAGAAGGGTAAGCACAGCAGTGCATGTGGTGGGCCTAACATGAAGGTCATAGAGATTAGTGCTGAGTGACAGGAATCTGTTGTTTCATTTGGAAGCATCTCCTTTCAACTGGAAAGTCTCACTCTGGGTTGAGAGTGCACAGGAAGAAGGCTGACTTCTAAAAAGAACCTGAAAGGATGTAAAAGACCTCTATATTGAAAACTACAGTACTATGAAAAAAGACAGTATAGAGCATATTAGAAAATGGAGAGATATCCCGTGCTCTTGGGTAGGAATAACTAATATAGTGAAAATGGCCATACTTCCAAAACTGTTATACAGATTCAGTGCAATCCTAATCAAAATTCCAATAGCATATCTCACAGAATTAGAGAAAACAATCCTAAAATTCATCTGGAACCAGAAGAGACCTAGACTAGCAAAGGAAATTCTGGGCAACAAAGGCAAGGCAGGAGGCATCACAATCCCTGACTTGAAATTATACTATAAAGCTACAGTGATAAAAACAGCATAGTACTGGCAAAAAAAGACCTGAAGATCAATTAGAAGATGCAGAAACAACTGCAGACCCCGTAAGCCACCTTATCTTTGACAAAGGTGCCAAACACATTCACTGGAAGGAAGATAGCCTCTTTAATAAATGGTGCTGGAAAAACTGGTGTTACACCTGCTGAAGATTAAAACTGGAACCATATCTTCCACCATGCACTAAGCTAAAATTGGAATGGATCAAAAATCTT
>RJWM01026004.1:0-28622 GCA_004363535.1 Dasyprocta punctata | reverse complement strand
TACTGTTTGTTACCATCTTTTGGGCATCTTGGGTTAATTAAGTTTGGTTCTAGCTTCATCTGTTTTTATTGGTTGTGGTGTGGTCTCCGAGGCATCACTATCATAGGACTGAGCATCTGTTTCTTGAGAGGTGGAATCAACTCCCTCTCTGGGTTTGGATCCACGATATAGCCAGACAGCACACATTGGTACCCAGATAGGCCATTTAGCATTCTCTGGGAAAATACAAGCATACCCTCGACCCCAAATTAGCACTGAGCTAGGTTAAATGGAATTGTGTGCACAAGGCAGAAGCATTTTGATGGAAGGTAGCATAGGAAACAGAAGACTATTGAATGATGTCTGAGGGAGTAATAGTTTATACCTGTATACAAAAGTAGCACGCACCAAAGAGGGAGGCATAAGCCTCCTTTTTTCCCCTGACATTGTAAGCAGGCAGGCATTGTAACCATCTCTTTGCCCTACTCCTGCACAGTGCAAGAATGTTTACAAAATGAGAATCTTAGCTCCCCCACTGAGTCACTAAGCCAAGCTTCCAAACTTCAAGTTGATATAATGCATCAACCATTCCCATCTACCACTGTTAGCTTGGCAACCAGACACATTGCTTTAAACCAGTTTCTAGCTATAAAGGCATGCTTATTTTTAACATTTTACAACTTGAACATTAGAACACTAACATTTTGCCCTTGCAACTGAAACAAGCAACATTGTTTTTTTTACCTCCCTTGTCTGGACCAAGCTCCAGGCTTGGTGGAGCTCCTTGTTTTTCTCCTGTGTTGGGGGTCTAGTGAGAGGAGCAGAAAGCGGCAGTTTCTCCCTGTTAAATAACCCTTTTAAAAGTCTGTAGAGGTCCAGCTAGATTTGTGTTGGTTTTTCACCTAATCGTGTTCTAAACTGTTTTCCCATTTCCTCCAAAGTATGTAAATTTACAATTTCTTCCTCTGGAAACAAACTTAAGAAATTTAGCAATTCAGTGTATTGACAAAATTGACTTAAGAAAGCAAAAAGGACCTAAATAAACGTAGAGTTACATTAATAGCGAATTTGAAACAAGTACGCCTGAAGTAAATAATTTTGAAAGACAACAGCACTTAAGAATTTATACTACCAGATATCAAGACCCACTACAGAGTCATAGTGAGGCCATATGCTGGAATCAGTCAATTATCAGTTTGTGAAAGCCAAATGTTGAATTTTTAGGTTAGTTGTCCCAAGCTTATGATTATTAAGACCCTGTCTAATCCAAATCCACCACACAAATGTAACTACTAGAATGAAGCACATGAACAGTTCCACATTCTTTTGTGATTCTTTAGAATGTATTTGCCCATATCTAACACCTGGTAAAAGTGATACATTTTGTTTACTTTGGTTTCTCCTAAGCCAATTTTCCCTTGAAGTTTCTTAAGCCTAGTTGTCTTAGGCTTCTCTCAAGCCAGGGATTAAAGGGCAGCAGAAGTTCCCAGTATGCCTGGAGCGTGCTGAGTTTCACTTTGCATTTGTAGCACTCCAGGAGCGCACAAATCCCCCCTACCTGCGGGGATTGAGTCCTAGAGAGCGCAGAGCCCATGATGTGGGCAGGGGGTCTTACCTGAGGGTCACTGAGGGTCCCTGTTTGGGCGCCACTTGGGGGTGGTTAGGCCTCACAGCAGGCAAGACCGACATGTTGATAATGCGGAGACCAGGCTGATGGCACAGATCTAATTTATTGAGGAAGTGCAGAGGTTTATATAGCGTGGGGGGCCGGGTGTAGAGGAAGGCGGGGAAAGGGGCAGGGAGAAGGCGGGGAGTGCCCCAGGGGAGGGTCTGGTATGTGGCGGGCATCTCCAAATGGGGAGGGCTGGCCACCTCGACCTGGGGGAGTGGCCATGACTCCTCATACCTCTAGGAGGGAGGGTCGACCTCCTCGTACCCGAGGGAGGGTCTCAGGCTCCTCACACCCATGTGTCCGCCCTCAGCGCAGCCCAGAGTGCCTCTTGAACCCCAGGGGCCACAACATAGTGCATTCCAGGCCTCAATTCCTAGAGCAGGGTCATCAGGATATTTAGGTATTCTGCTCTCTGGGGCTCTCATCAGGGAAACACACAACTAATGCAGGTTTTTCCCTTATATTAGAGTACATAAACACATACATACAAACTGCCTTAACCATAGCAAGCTGAGTGACACAGCATGGGCATTTCAGTTCCTTATGGATGCTGACAAAACAAAGAACACAGTTTCTGTTCTCTGTTCTGAATGTATAGTGAAGAAAACTAACCTGGATAAACTTCCCTGTCTCAGTGCTTAAACTATATATCACCTTCTATTCACTACTACTGGGGAATAGGGAATCGCCATATATTGTAGGTTTCTGGCCTCTGTTTGCAGAACAGTGTCATTCTGGTAACGGAGGTACACGTCTCCTTGGCAGTTCTTCTTAATGAAACACAAAATGAGTTGCCAGATGTTTCTTTTCACCTATGCTGCAAAAGCCTCTTATTCACAAATGGCTTCTTAGCATCAAAAATCAAGAAATGAGACCCATTCATTTCAGTTCTGTGTAGAAGTGCACACCATAGTGTCCTCATGAATGATGGTTTCGCTCATATAGGCTTCTGAACTTGACTTAGCTGGTGCATCTTCCATGGCAGTAAGGCACAATGGTATTTTTCCATCTGTTTCTTTTTATGGGAAACTCTAAGGCACAGCTTATACTACATTTCAGGCCCAATTCGTTTAGAAGGGTCATTCAGGACATTGAGGTACACAGCATCCCAGTGCTATTATTAGGGAAACACACAACTAGCTGCAGGGTCTTTCTGAACTTTAGGGTAAATAAGCATACACATGTAAAGTCTTTACCCATAACAGAGTGACACAAAATGCACATTTCGATTCTTTGCAGAAACTCGCAAATCAAAGGATATGGTTACTTCTGTTCTGATTCTGAATGTATAGCAAAGAAAACGAAGCTGGCAAAACTTCCCTCAGTGCTACAATGGTACATCACCTTCCTTTCACTACTATGGGGGAAAAGGGAATCACCATATATTGTAGGTTCCTGCCCTTTGTTTGTACAACAGTTTCATTCTGGTAGTACACGTGTGCTTTTCTGCTGCAGTTATTAATGAAACACAAAATGAGTTGACATCTCTTTTCACCTGCTCTGGAAAAGCCTCTCATTTGCAAACTGCATCTTAGGAGCATAAACCTGTTTGGAACCACCTATTCACAGTGTCTGGTTTAGCATATTTTCCTGTGGGATGAAAGAAAGGATTAGGATTATTGGTATCACCCATCTGAGATTTCCCATTGACTCTTACTAGCATAAGATTATCTTTGCCTTTGTGAGACATCTCAGGATTTTACTCGATGTCAAGACACTTCTCTGAAATTAACATAATCTGTTGTATGGAAAAGTCTTCAAATCACTCCCAAGATCCTGCTGAGTTTCCTCCGTTTTCCACTGTAATCCTTTCCTTGACTGAAAAAATAAATATGGGCCGCCTATAGACAGGTCTTAGCCCACAGAGTCTAGAACTCTGTAGAATGGCTTTGATCCTGCTGGATCCCTAAAATCATACCACTTATCTCATTTATTTTAACCTTCACTGTATACTCATTTGGGAGATTGGGGATCTAGGCCAGGTACCCAATAACTGGCACCTGGAACAGGGACCTGAAATCTTTACACTAGGAATTTTAGCCTGAATGAGTAAATCTGCCTAGAGTGGAAAATGTGGATGTGGAGAAGGCCTTCACAGGATGGAAACTTCACTGGGGACACCTGGAGAAGACAGGGAAGAACAAGGATGAGTCCTCTCACTGTGACAAAGCCATTTTATCCTGGAATAATAGTGGGACAAAATCTGTCAGCTGAGGAGCAAAGGTATTTATGGCCACTCCAAGGTCTGCTTAAATGCTTAGGGGCTCATGTGCTAAAGAAAAACCTATCAAAAATGCTGAAAGATGCAATAAAGTATAATCCATGGTTTTATCAGAGAGGTGCTATAGATATTGATAATTGGCAAAGAGTTGGAAAAAATCTTGAAAAGTCACATAGCACAGGAAAAGTCATTTCACCTGAGTCCATCTCACTCCTGCCTTATGAGGGGTCTGACCAACAAAAGGGTTTCTTTCTACCATATGTGGCATCTATTCCAGTTAACTTGTGGGGAACAGATTTGTTACAAACGTGGAAATTAGTGCTAACTAGTGATTTTGATTTTAAGACTAAACAAACAAGTTTCAGCATGGAAAGTAAACAAATAGATTCCAATCCTAAGATTAAACAAATGATGGCTAAGATGGGATGTCAAAAAGATGAGGGGATAGGGAAAAAATTACAGAGATCAAAAAACCTGTTAAGATTATACCTAAAAGTGACAGACAAGGTATCAGATATCAGCAGGTTTTTTGACAAGGTCCATTAATGCTTCTCCCTCCATAACAGCTCTGCCTTTACAGTGGAAAACTGAAGACCCTGTTTGGGTAGATCAGTGGCCCCTTAACAAGGAGAAACTACCTCAATTACACAAATTAGTTAAAGAGCAATTGAGCCTAGGACATTTAGAAAGCTCAGTCAGTAGGGGAACACAAGAGTTGCTAGCATTCTTTAGATAAAATACATGTTAATTATAGATGAGATTTTGTCCTTTCCAAAATCCCTTTTACAGGAGATCTCTACTAATTGACCTACAATTCTGACTAGCCAATCTGTAGTTATAAATTCTAAATTTGTAAAAAAATTATTGTAATTCAATTTGGTTAAAAATATATTTGAGTGCACTCTGATTTTGCAAGGTGTTTGTCTGTCTGTGTATCTGTTGTCTGTCCAGTCTGTTTTTTAAGCAGTTGTTGGGGGTCGCTGAGCTAGTGATCATTTACACGTGTGGAGTGGAAAGCCAAAGTACCCATACAGGAATGCCAGTGTGGCAAGGAGCACCTGAGAAATGCCATAAAACATGGGTTGCTGGAGGTGAACAACTGTTCCAACACTGAGAACATAGGGTGTATGGTATAAACTAGTTCAGTGAAATGGTGTGATACAAATATATAAATAGCCCCTGGGAACTTCAAGAATTCTCACAGAACCCCACAATTTGTGTGCTTGTTTCTATATCTGTTCGAATCTGTACAGATTGTCTGTTCATGTTTGTCCATTTTTCTACTCTGAACAGCTGTTTCCTTTTTTTTTTTTTTTTTTTTGAGCTCAATGATTTTCTTTTCTCTTCCTTTTGCATTTTTGGATCATTTCATCAAAGTTAACATGGATCAGATTTAAAAAGCATGCTTCTACCTGGGTTCCCAAGTAGTCAAAATGATACAGAATTGTGTAATTGTAATACATATATTTTTTATTTAATATTGACTTAAGAGTCTAATTTAAAATTTAATGGGTTAAATGTTATGATTGGACTTTTCATAAGTCATCAAAAAATTTATTAAGATGAGTAAACAAAATCCCTTAGGACTGGGATTGTTGGACAGGATTCTAATTGATAAATAAGAAAGCAGCTGCCTGGTAACATTTTTAACCATTTCTTGTTTATTGATAGGAGGAACCAATAATCTTTTTTATTGCGGCACTGGGGATTGAACTCACAGCCTCACGCCTGCCAGACAGGTGGTTAAACCACTGAGCCAAACTCCTGGCCCTCCCTGTAATCTCTATAGACTTTTGGGAGACACCCCAACTAAAGTTATAAAATATATTACTGTAATATATTCACATTGGTCATCATCAAAAAATACAATTAGTTTTTTATTTAAAGATGCTCTGATACAAAGGTTTCATATGGCTATGACAAATGATTGCTATGAAACTTATGGTATATTAATGTATTCATACTTCCAAATATACTGATTTTCCAAATTGTAAAATGGAGATTATTTATGGTAATAGAATTTTGTTTCGTATTCAGACCTCTGCCAGTACCAAAAATTTGTGAAATTCACATTCCACTAAAGGTCAATAAGATAGATTAAAGCTTCTTATGTATTAGATTGGGATGATTGACTAAAAAGGATGTTTTATGTCAAAACAGAAATTTGGATTGTTACAAAAATGTCATAATTGTCATGATACAATAATATGTATGGTTTTGATTTCTGATTTTCTGTGTAAAATATATAACTGTTAACACTCTATAGGTATCCCAATGTTAAAATATCCATGGATAGTAAAAAGTAACTTTCATTTAATGTCCTAAGGTATTTCATAGTAATAGTAAGGTTACTGCATCTGATTCACTGTATTGTTATCAATCTTTTCTTCTGAATGTTCAACAACTGAGGATTGGAGATCAAAAATTAGAGAGACAGATGGGCTAAGAGGATAGCAAATATTTTTGTCTAAGCCCTTCAAAGGTCATTGAGGACCCAAGACCTAAAAGAACCTCTGCTTGCATCATCCAAGATAATCAGTGAGTCCCTGGTCTTCTGATCAAGAAGATTATGAGATCACAGAAGAAAGTGATTGCTAGAGTATAGTGTGCCTAAGGAGAGTCACCAGGAGAAAAAAATCTCACAAGCATTCATGAAAAGCAATTTGGCCAAGCAATGGCTGTGACTTATTCAAATTGCTGACACTGAATGATGCACTAAGAGGTATTCTGTGAGATTTCAAAGTAACTCCTGAGACTTAACTGACCTTAATAGATAGCAAAGAATTTAAACTTTATTAACACAAGTGTCACTTGAGCTTTGTTTTAAACACCTAGCAGAAAAGTACGTACAAAAGATGTATATTCTATGTTTTTCAACTGCTTCAATTATAAAAACAAAAAGGGGGAGATGTTGGGGACCACAAATTCACAGTGTCTGGTTTTGCGTATTTTCCTGTGGGATGAAAGAAAGGATTAGGATTATTGGTACCACACATCTGAGATTTCCCATTGACTCTTCTTAGCATAAGATCACCTATGCCTTCATGAGTCATCACAGGATTATACTCAATGTCAAGACACTTCTCTGAAATTAACATAATCTGTTGTATGGAAAAGTCTTTGAACCACACCCAAGATCCTGCTGAGTTTTCTCTATTTTCGACTGTAATCCTTTTCGTGACTGAAAAAATACAGACTGCCCAGAGACAGGTCTTGTCTTAGTCCACAGAGCCTAGAACTCTGTAGAAGGGTTTTGATCCTTCTGGAGCCCTAAAATCATACAGCTTATCTCATTTATTCTAACATTCACCAAACACTCATTTCGATATAAGCCAGGTCCCTGATAAAAACTGAGAAATGAGACCCATACATATCAGTTCTGTGTAGCAGGACACACCACAAAGTCTTCAAAAATGATGGCTTGTTCATTTAGACTTCTCCTGTATTTGACTTAGCTGGGGCTCCTTCCATGGCAATATGACACAATGTTATTTATCAATATGTTCATTTTTATGGAGAACTCTAACACACCATACATACTGCATTCCAGGCCTCAATTCCTAGAGCAGGGTCATTCAGGACTTTGAGGTAGCCCACTCCCTGGGACTATTATCAAGGAAACACAAAACTACTACAGTGTGTTTCCTTACTTTAGGGTACATAAGCATATATATACAAACTGGGTTAACCACAGCAAACTGAGTGAAATAACGTGGGCATTTTAATTCCTTGGAGACAGTCACAAACAAAAGCATCTGCTTAGGTACTGTTCTCAGTTCTGAATGTATAGCACAGAAAACAGAGCTGGGGAAATGTCTTAGTTACTTTTCACTCATTGCTGGGACAAAATACCTGATGCCCAAAATTAGGGAAGGAAAAGTTTATTTCTCACAGTTGGAGGTTTCAGTTCATACTCATTTGGCTCCAAGGCAGTGTGGCATGAAGGGGCAGCCATTCATGTCAGCCACACAGCAAGGTGAGCCAACGAGAGAGAAAGAGGAAGACATGCCTTCCTTACACTGCATGTTGGCTCCACCCCTGGATGGGTACACCACTCACAACACCAATCCCAGCACTAGACAACAAACCAATCACAAATGCCATACTCAACCCCATCCAAATTGCATGAGGCCTTGGGTGAACACAGCATCAAACCAATATAGGAAACTTCCCTGTCTTAGTGGTCAATTGTAAAACACCTTAGATTCACTAATATGGGGGATTAGGAAATCACTGTATATTGAAGGTTTCTGGCCTCTGTTTGTAGAACAGTATCATTCTGGTAGTATCATTCTGGTAGTGTAGGCATATTGTAATCCCCAATATTAAGTATGGTAATCCAAATACTGAAATCCTTTCTCTAGTTTTCCTCACAATCCAAGAAGTTATATTTATAAATCCACTGAGATGTTATTAGAATCCCAGCAAATTAATTTTAATCTACCATCCCCAATGCAACCCATGCCGAGAATAAAGGCTCCGAGACATATTCAAAGTTAAGGGCAGCCAACGGGTCCTAAGTTTAATCCTTGTGAGGACATGTGGACAAAGGCCTTGGTCCTAGGCATCTCCCAGAATTTATTAACTAGTGAAGCAAGGGGGTGGCTTGAGGATGAGTGACAGTGAGGATGGCAGGAACTATGTGAGTAACTTGAGCTAACTAGCAAGGTAATACAAAAGGTATCTCTGCAAAATGCAAAGATATGCAGGGGGATCAGTTTGCATAACCCAATCAAAATAGCAACTAAATTGTTTTAGGAGGCTGCTGCTTCAGTTTCTGATATGCAAAATTTATGCCCTGGGAACTCACAGCCTCTTTTTTGAGGCTCATACCCGGTCAACATTCCTGGAGCTCACTAGCTCTCCCATCCCGCTGTGCTTTATACATTTTACAAAGGTCACTTTGGGAGGAAAAGGGACATTGTCTGATGGCCTTAAAGACTACATACCAGTACCTACTTTTGATATGTAAACTTTTACACCCTGGGCACTCATAGCCTCTTTTTTGAGGCTCATACCCAGTTGACATTCCTGGAGCTCACTGGCTCTGCCATCCTGCTGTGCCTATACATTTTACAGAGATCACTATGGGAGAAAACAGAACACTGTCGGATGGCTTTAGAGATTACATATCAGTACCTCGGCTAGTCTTATTTGCAATGCTTAGAGCCAATTAAAGAGAAAAAATATACCATAGTCAGCTCTATGTACATCAACATAATGAAATAAGTCTCGATATAATCAAAGTTGCAGCTATTGTTCTGCATTCCAGGAGACCCGCTCAAGTTGTCTCCCACATAGGTGCACTTCTTCTCTGCAGTTCTTCTTAATGAAGCACACGATGATTTGGAGGCTTTTTCTTCTCACCAGTGGGGCAAAAGCTTTTTGTTTGCAAATTGCCAGTTAGCTGGAAAAATAGAGAAATGAAATGCATACATCTCAGATCTGTATAGAAACACACATCTCAAAGCCTTCACAAATTTTGGCTTTGCTCATGTACACTTCTCCTGAACTTCACTTTGCTGGGGCACATTGCATGGCAACAAGGCATAATGCTATTTATCCGTCTCTTCATTCTTATGGTTAACTCTAACGTATCACTCATAATGCATTCCAGGATCCAATTCATACAGCAGGATCATTCAGGACACTAAGGTACTCTGCTCCCTGGGTACATTATCAGGGAAACACGCAACTAGCTGCAGGGTGTTTCCTCCCATTAGGGTAAATAAACAAGCACATGTAAATGGTCTTTACCCATTGCAAACTGAGTGGTACAAAATGCGCATCTGCTTTCTTTGCAGAACCTCACAAACCAAAGTATACAGTTAGATTCTGTCCCCTGCTCTGGATGTATAGCACAGAAATCTAAACTTGGGAAAGTTCTTTGTCTCAAAACTACAACTGTACATCACATTCCATTCACTAATATGGGGTAATAGAGCCTCATCATATAATGTAAGTACCTGGCTTCCGTTTGTAGAACAGTGTATTTCTGGGTGTGGGGGTGCATTTATCTTCTGCAGTTCTTCTTAATGAAGCAAACAGCGAGTTGCAGGCTTTTTCTTTTCACCAGTGCTGCAAAAGCCTTTTATTTCCAATCTGCATCTTAGCAGCAAAAACCGAGAAATGAGACCCATACATCTCAGTTCTGTATAGAAGTAAACACCTCAAAGCCTTCACAAATGATGGCTTTACTCATGTAGATTTCTTCTGAACTTGACTTAGTGGGGACAATGGCACAATGCTATTTAACCATCTGTTCATTCTTATCGGAAACTCTAATGCAGCACTCATACTGCATTCAGGCCCCAATTCATACAGCTGGTTCATTCAGGACATTGAGGTACTCTGCTCTCTGGGTATATTATCAGGGAAAAACACAACGAGCTGCAGGATGTTTCCTTACATAAGGGTATTTAAGCATACATATGTAAACTCTCTTACCCATAGCAAACAAAGTGTCACAAAATGTGCATCTCATTTCTTTACAGAAGCTCACAAACCAAAGAACACAGTTAGGTTCTGTTCTCTGTTCTGAATGTATAGTGAGGAAAACTAAGCTGGGGAACTTCCCTGTCTCAGTGCTACAATTCTACATAACATTCCTTTCACTACTGTGGTTGAATAGGGTATCACAATATATTGTAGGTTCCTGGTTTCTGTTTGTAGGACAGTATCATTCTGGTAGTTGAGGTGCAATTCTCTGCTGCTGTTTTTCTTAATGAAACACACATCAAGGTGCAGACTCTTTCTTTTCACCAGGGCTGCAAAAGCTTTTTATTTGCAGATTGCATCTTAGCAGCAAAAACTGAAAAATGAGACCTGTACTTCTCAGTTCTGTGTGGAAGCACAAAACAAAAATTCTTCATAAACGATGGCTTTACTCACTTAGAATTCTCATGAGCTTGACTTAGATGGGTCACCTTCCATGGCGGTATGGCACAGTGCTATTTATCCATCTATTCATTCTTAAAGGGAACTCTAAAAAATAACACACAGTACTTTCCAGGGTTCTATTCCTAGAGCATGGTCATTCAGGACGTTGAGGTCCTCTGTTACCTGGTGTGATTTTCAGGGAAACACACAACTACTGCGGGGTGTTTCCTCATAGTAGGGTACAAAACCGTGTATATGCAAACTGCCTTATCCATAGAAAACTGAGAGACACAACGTGGGCATTTTAATTTGCTGTAGATGCTTACAAACCAAACTATATGCATAGGTTCTGTTCTCAGTTCTAAACATATAGAGCAGAAATCCAACCTGGGGAAACTTCCCTGTCTACGTGAGACAACTGTACATCACCTTACATACACTATATGGGGAAATAGGGAATCACGATTTATTTATGTTCTTGGCCTCTGTTGGTAGAACAGTATCAATCTGGTACTTGAGGTGCGTTTCTCCACTGAAGTTCTTAATGAAACACAAGAATTGCAGGCTTTTTCCTTTCATTAGTGTGGCAAAAACCTTTTATTTGCAAACTGCATCTTAGCAGCAAAAACCAAGAAATGTCACCTGTACATCTCAGTTCTGTGTAAAAGCACACACCCCAAAGTGTTCACGGAAGATGGCTTTGCTCGCTTTCACTTCTCCTAAACATGACTTTGATGGTGTGCATTGCATGGCAAAAAGGCACAATGCTGTTTGACCATCTGTTCATTCTCATGGGGAACCCTAACACACAACATGTATTGCCTGGCAGTCCTCAATTCCTAGAGCAGGATCATTCAGGATAGTGAGGTATTCAACTCCCTGGTGCTATGTTTTGAAGAAAACATACAACTACTGCAGGATTTTTCCTTACATTAGGGTACATAATTATATATATATATATATATATATATATATATATATATATATATATGTACTGCCTTAGCAAACTGAGTGAAACAATATGGGCATTTGAGTTCTGGGTAGATGCTCACAAACCATAGTGTACAGTTAGTTTCTGTTCTCTGTTCTCAATGTGCAGCACAGAAAACTAAGCTGGGAAAACTTCCCTGTCTCAATGCTACATCTGAACATCATCTTGTATTCACTACTATGGGGGAATAGGGAATCACCGTATATTTTAGGTTCCTGGCTTCTGTTTGTAGAACAGTGTCATTCTACCAGTGCAGGTGCACTTCTCAGCTGCAGTTCTTCTTAATGAAACACACAATGAGTTGCAGGCTCTTTCTTTTCACCACTGCTGTAAAAGCCTTTTACTCAAAAACTGCATCTTAGCAGCAGATACCAAGAAATGAGTCCCATATATCTGAATTTCATGTAGAAGCACACACCGCTTAGTGTTCACAAATGATGGCTTTGATAATTTAGACTTCTCCTGAACTTGACTTAGCTAAGACAACTTCCATGGTGAAAAGGAGCAATGCTATTTATCCAATCATACATTCTTATGCAAAACTCCAAGACACCACACATACTGCATTCCAGGCCCCAATTCCTAGTGCAGGATCTTTCAGAATATTTAGGTACTCCACTCTCTGAGTTTGTTATCAGGGAAACACACAACTAGCTACAGAATGTTTAATTACATTAGGGTAAATAAACATACATACATAAATAGTCTTAACTCATAGCAAACTAAGTGACACAAAATGTACATCTCATTTCTTTGCAGAAGCTCACAAACTAAACCATACAGCTGTTTCTGTTCTCTGTTCTAAATGTATAGTGAGGAAGGTGACGCTGTAGAAACTTCCATGTCTCAGTGCTACAACTGTACATCAACTTCCATTCACTAGTATGGGGGAAAAGTAACACCATATATTTTAGGTCCTGGTCTCTCTTTAACAATATCATTATGGAAGTGGAAGCACACTGCTCTGCTGCAGTTGTTCTTCAAAAAACAACGAGTTGCAGTCTGTTTCTTTTCACTAGTTCTGCAAAAGCTTTTTATGGGTAAACTGCATCTTAGCAGCAAGAACCAAGAAACGAGACCTATACATCTAAGTTCTGTATGGAAGCACATACCCCCAAAGTCTTAATAAATGATGTCTTTGCTCATTTAGACTTCTCCCAAACTTGACTTAGTTGGGACACCTTCCATGGAGATATGACACAATGCTATTTATCCATCTGTTCGTTCATATGGGGAACTCCAAGGCACCACACAAACTTCATTCCAGGCTTCAATTAATACAGTAGGGTCATTCAGGACTTTGAGGTACTCTGCTCCCTAGGACTATTATCAAGGAAACACACAACTACAGCAGTGTATTTCCTTATATTACAGTTCATAATCATATATATGCAAATTGCTTTAACCACAGCAAACTGAGTGACACAATGTGGGTATTTCAATTTCTTGTAGATGCCAACAAACAAAAGTATACGGATAGTTTCTGTTCTCAGTTCTGAACATATAGCACAGAAATCTAAGCTATTATAAACTCCCCTGTCTCAGTACTACAACTCAACTTCAACTTCCATTCACTCACATGGGGGAATATAGTATAATAGTATGTTATAAGTTCCTGGCCCCTGTTTGTAGAACAGTATCATTCTTGGAGTAGAGGTACATTTCTTAACTGCAGTTCTTCTTTATGAAACACATAACGAATTGCATGCTGTTTCTTTTCACTAGTGCTGCAAAAGCCTTTTATTCACAAATGGCATGTTAGCTGCAAAAACCTACAAATGAGACTCATGTATCTCATTACTTTGTAGAGGCACACACTCCAAAGTCTTCACAGATGATGGCTTTGCTCATGTAGACTTCATCTGGACTTAACTTAGCTGGGGTCCCTTCCATGAATGCAAGGCACAATGCTATTTATTCTTCTGTTCATTCTTATCAGGAGCTCTAATACACCACTCATACTACACTCCATGCCCCAATTATTACAGTAGGGTATTTCAGGACATTGAGGTACTCTGCTCCCTTGGACTATTATCAAGGAACCACACAACTATTTGCAGCGTGTTTCCTTACATTAGGCTACATAACCACAAATATATAATCTGCCTTTACCCATAGCAAACTAACTGTCTGAAAATGCACATCTAGTTTCTTTGCAGAAGCTCACAAACCAAAATATACTGTTAGTTTCTGTTCTCTGTTCTTAATGTATGATGAAGAAAACCAAGCTAAGGAAACTTCCTTATCTTAGTGCTAGCCCTGTACATCACTTTCCATTCACCACTATGGGGGAATAGAGAATCATCATATGTTGTACTTTCCTGGCCTCTGTTTGTGGAACAGTATCATTCTGATAGTGGAGGTGCACTCCGCTGCTTCAGCTCTTCTTAATGAAACACACGAGTTGCAGGCTGTTTCTTTTCACCAGAGCTACAAAAGGGTTTTATCCACAAATTGCATCTTAACAGGAAAAACTGAGAAATTAAACCCATACATCTCAGTTCTGCATAGAAGCACACTCACAAATGATGACTTTGCTCACTTAGACTTCTTCTGATCTTGATTTAGATGGGGCACCTTTCTTATTGGTTTTCCTCAATGCTATTTTTCCATCTGTTCATTCTTATGGGGAACTCTAATAAAACACTCTTATGGCATTCCAAGCCCCAATTTGTAGAGTGGGGTCACTCAGGACATTGAGGTACTCTGCTCCCTGAGGTTATTGTCAGGGAAACACACAACTTGCTGCAGGGTGTTCCCTTATATTAGGGTACATAAGCATACATATGCAACTGCGTTTAGCACAGCAAAGTGAGTGATGCAAAGTGAGGATCTCAGATCCTTGTAGATGCTTACAAACCAAAGTATATGCTTATTTTCTGTTCTCTGTTCTGAATGCATATTGAAGAATACTAAGCTGGGAAAATTTACCAGCCATAGTGCTACAACAGTATATTGCCTTCCACTCACTACTGTGCTGGAATTGGGAATCACCTTAAATTGTAGGTTCCTGGGTTCTGTTTGTAGAGCAGCATTATACTGGTAGTGGAGGTGCAATTCTCTACTGAAGTTCTTCTTAATGAAACACACAATGAGTTGCAGGCTCTTTCTTCACCCCAGTGCTGCTAAAGCCTTTTATTCACACACTGCGTCTTAGCAGAAAAAATAGAGAAATGAGACCCATATATCAGCTCTGTGTAGAAGGACAAACCCCAAACTGTTCACAAAATATGGCTTTTCTCACTTAGACTTCTCTGAACTTGATATAGCTGGGGCACCTTCCATGGTGATATGACACAATGCATTTTATTCATTTGTTCATTCTTGTAGGGATGTCTAAGCTATTAGTCATGCTGCATTCCAGACATCAGTTAGCAGAGCAGCATCATTCATGGCATTAAGGTACTCTGCTCCCTGGTGCTATTCTCAGGGAAACACACAATGAACTGCAGGGTTTTTCCTTATAGTATGGTAAATAAGCATGCATATGCAAACTACCTTTACCATAGCAAACAGAGTGACACAAAATGGACCTCTCAATTCCTTACAGAAGTTCACAAGTCAAAAAATAGAGTTAGTTTCTGTCCTCTGTTGTTAACATGAGGAAAACTAAGCTGGGATGACTTCCCTGGCTCAGTACTACAACTGTATATCACCTTCCATTCACTACTATGGGGGAATTGGGAGTCATCAAATATTATAAGTTCCTTGTCTCTATTTGTAGAAGATTATCATTCTGGTAATGGAGGTGTCCTTTGCCAATGGAGTTCTTCTTAATTAAAAACAGAATCACTTGCAAGCTCATTCTTTTCATTAGTGCTGCAAAAATCTTTTATTTGCAACCTGCACTTCAACATCAAAACTGGGAAATTTGACAAGTACATCTCAATTCTGTGTAGAAGCAAACACCCAAAACTTTCACAAGTTATGACTTTACTCACTTTGACTTCTCCTGAACTTGACTTAGCTGGGGCATCTTTCATGGTGATATAGTACAATTGTATTTATGCATCTGTTCATTCTCATTGGGAACTCTAATGCAGCACTCATCATGCATTACAAGAATAGATTCGTAGATCAGGATCATTCAGGACATTGAGCTACTCCACTCACTGGGGCTATTTTCAGGGAAACACGCAAGAAACTGCAGGATGATTTGTTATATTAGCTTACATTAACATAATATGCAAACTGCCTGGGATGATAACATACTAAGAGGTTCAAGGTGCCCATCTCAATTACTTTCAGAAGCACAGAAACCAAAGTTTGCAGTTAGGTTTTATTCTCTGTCCTGAACTTACAGTGAAGCTGATTAAGCAGAAAAAACTTCTGTGTTGCAAAGCTACAAGTATTTTTCACCCTCCAATCACTGCTATGTGGGAAATGGGTAGAACCATTCATTGTAGGTTCCAGGCCTCGGCTTGGAGTGCAGGATAATTCTGATCATGGATGTACATTCATCCTCTGTAGTTCTTCTTATTGAAACACACAACGTGTTTCAGGCTGTATCTATTCACAATGGCTGGCAAGTCATTTCTTCACAAACTGACTTCTATTAGCCAAACCAGAGAAATGAGACCTGATCTTCTCAGTTATGTTTAGAAGCGCACACCCAAAAGTTTTACCAAATGTTGGCTTTGCTCAATTGCACTTATGTTGAACTTGACTCAGCTGGTATTCCTTCCATGGTGATGTGGCACAATGATATTTATCCATTCATTCATTCTTATTGGGAAATATAATGGAGCACTCATACTACATTCCAGGACTCAATTCCTAGAGCAGTGTTATTTAGGACATTGAAGTACTCCTCCCTAGAGCTATTATCAGGTAAACACACTAAAAGATGCAGGGAATTTCCCTACAAGAGCTTGAATAAACATTCATAGGCAAATTGCCTGGACCTGTAACATACTGAGAGATTCAAAATGACCATCTCAGTTAATTTCAGATGCTCACAAACCAAACTTTATAGTTAGGTTTTTTTCACTGTTCTGAAATGACAGCAAAGCTAAGTTGAGGAAACTTCCCTGCCACAAAGCTACAAGAATATATTGCTCTCCATTTTCTCCTAGGGCCAAAATGGGAAAAATCCTTTATTTAGGTTCTAGGCCTCTGCTTGGAGTGCAGAATAATACTGGTAGTAGAAGTACAATTGCTCACTAGAGTTCTGCTTAATGAAATACATGAGTTTCAAGTTGTTTCTAGCATGACTGGAAAGCTGGTTATTCTCAAACTGACTTTTATCAGCAAAACCCAAGAAATTAGACCTGTACTTTGCAGTTATGTATAGAAGAACACAGCCCAAAGTCTTCACAAATGTTGGCTTTGCTCAATGACACTTATGTTGAAATTGACTCAGATGGTATATCTTCAATGGTGATGTGACACAATGATGTTTACCCATCCATTCATTCTTATTGGGAAATATAATGCAGAACTCATATTACATTCTAGGCCTCAATTCTTAGGGCATTTTCATTCATGACATTGAGGTACTCTTCTCCCTGGGGCAAATATCAAGAAAAAAAAACACAAGAAACTGCAGGGTGTTTTGTTACATTAGCATGCATAACCATACATATGCAAACTGCCTGAGACTATACTATACTGAGAGATTCACAGTATCCACCTCAGTTACTTGCAGAACTGCAAAAACCAAACTTTACCATTAGGCTCTGTTCTCTGTTCTGAACATCCAGTGAAGCTGATTAAGCAGAGGAAACTTTCTTGCCACAAAGCTTCAAGTGTATAGTCCCCTCCATTCGCTCTTAATGGGGAAATGGAAAAAAAAAATTTGTAAGTTCCAGGTCTCTGCTTAGATTGCAGCATCATTCTGATCGTGTATGTACACCGGTCCACTGGGGGCTTTCTTTTAGAAACACTCAAAGAGTGTCAGGCTGTTTCTATTCACCTTGGCTGGAAAGTCATTTGCTCTCAAAGAGATTTATCACGCAAACCCAAGAAATTAGTCCTGTACTTCTCAGTTATGTACAGAAGCACCCACCACAAAGTTTTCACAAATGTTGGCTTTCCTGAATTACAAGAAACAGCCTACAACTCGATGTGTATTTGCCTAAGAAAAACTCCAGTGGAGAAGAGTAAATTCACAAAGACAAAAATCCTGCTCCACAAACAGAGATCTGAACCCTAACGTAAGTGTTGCTTCCCAATTGGCTCCTAGGAGATATTAGAAGGGCTATACAGTTGTAGGGCAGTCCATGTGAGCTTACACAGTTAGTCAGTTTTGCTACCTGTTCAGAAAAGAAAACAAAATGTAACTGCATTCTTTGGTTTATCCATTTTTGAGAAAAAGTGATAGGCGCTCCTTGCAATTCTCCATTGCTTAATGTCAAATGTATCGTGAATATGGTGTTGCATCCCAATGGAAAGATACAGCCTGGAATATGTTATGGTTTTACCTAATAATAGCCTGATAGAGAAGAGAAGTTCAATGTCCTGAATAAATCTGCTTGAGAACTGAGGCCTTGATTGCAGTATGAGTTGTTCCTGATCCTTGCCAATATGAATGAAAGGATGGATAAATTGTACTGTGTTGTACCATGATGGAATGTTCCCCAGAAGTGTAAAGATCACCATAAGTCTCAGTGAGTAAACCATTCATTTGGGAAGACATTGGGGTTTGTGCTTCCAGACATGGCAGGGACACAGGCCATATTTCTTGTTTTTTGTTGCTAAAAGACTCTTTGTGAATAAATGGCTTTGCAGCCCTGGTAAAAATGAACAGCCTGCAACTCTTTGTGGATATGCTTAAGAAGAATTCCAATGGAGTGTACATTCACAAGGACAATGGTCATGTTCTGAAAACAGGCCCAAAACCTACCATGAGTGCTTCCCACTTCCCTCATAAGAATGAAAGGAAGTGTATATATGGTTGTAGTACTGGCCAGGGATGCTTTCCCTGCTTACTCAGGATGGCTATGTGTTCAAAACAGAAAAGAAAACCTAACCACATTCTTTGGCCCATCCATATTTTAGAGAAATTCAGAGACACGCTTTACTAAGAGTCAAAGCTAATTAGAAAGTGGTGATTCATCCCAATTGAAAGATACAGCCTGTTGCATGTTATGTGTTTCCCAGATAATGTCTCCAGGGAGAAGACAACCTCATGTCCAGAATAAATCTGCTTAAAAATTGAGGCCTGGATTGCAGGATGCAATGTGCCTGATACTTGTGTATATAAATGAAATGATGGATAAATTGCAGTGTGCCATGTCACAGTGGAATGTCCCCAAGCAGGGTCAAACTCAGGAAAGAATCAGTGAGCAAATCATTCATTTGGGAAGATTTTGTGGTGTGTGCTTCTAAGCATAATGAGCACAGGCCTTTTTTCTCAGTTTTTGCAGTTGAATGACTGTTTGCAAATAAATGGTTTTGCAGCCCTGGTGCAAAGGAACGTCCTGCAATTCTTTGTGAATATGCCTAAGAAAAACTCCAGTGGAGAAGTGTACATCACAAGGAGAATGATCCTGCCCTACAAACACATGCTTGAAACCTACCATAAGTGGGGCTTCTCAACTCCCTCCTAGGAGACAATGAAAGGAGATATAGTGTTGTAGCATGGTCTAAGAAAGATTCCCCAGCTTAGTGAGCCTTGATGCCCGTTCAGAACAGACAATGAAACCTAATGATATTCTTTAGTTTATCCATTTTTGAGAGAAACTGAGAGGCACACCTTGCAATTCCCAATTGCTTAGGGTCAAAATTAGTTGGAATATGGTGGTGCATGCCAATGGAAGACACAGCCTGGTGCACATCATTTTCCCAGAAAATAGCCTGATCAAGAAAAGAAACTCCATGTCCTGAATAAACAATCTTAAGAATTGAGGCCTGGATTGCTGTATCAGTTATGCCTAATCCTTGCCAGTATGCATGAATGGATGGATAAGTTGAATTCTATATCATGATGGAATGCCTCCCAGAAAAGTCAAGCTCAGCATAAGTCTCAGTGAGCAAAATGTTCATTTGGGAAGACATTGGGGTGTATGCTTCTAGATATGACAAGAACACAGGACTTATTTCTCAATTTTTGTTGTTAAAAGGCTGTTTGTGAATAAATGGCTTTGCAGTTCTGGTGCAACACGTTGTGTACAAGCCTAAGAAGAACTCCAGTAGAATAGTGTACATTCACAAGAATGATCCTGCTCCACAACAGAGGCCTTAAACCTACCATAAGTGTTGCTTCTCAATTCCCTCCTAGAAATGAAAGGAATGGGATATACATTTGTAGTACTAAACAGGGAAGACACTCCAGCTATTCAACATTGCTACATGTAGAAAACAAATAATAAAACCTAATTGCATTCATTGGTTTATCCATTTTGAGAGAAACGGGGAGCCGCACCTTGCAACTCTTAGTTGTTTAGGGTCAAAGGTAGTTTTTATATGGTGATATACCCCAATGGAATGATACAGAATCAGGCATGCAATGCCTTTCCCTGATAATAGACACAAGAAGAACAGAAACTCAATATTCTGAAGCAATCTGCTTAAGAATTGTGGCCTGGATTGTGGTATGATTTGTGCATGATACTTGCATATGTGAATGAATTAATGGAAAAATTGCATTGTGCCATAACATGATGGAATGTCCCCAAGTGGAAGCAAGCTCAGGATAACTCTCAGTGAGTGAACCACTCATTTGGGAAAATTACAGGGTGTGTGCTTCTAGACATAACAAGTGCACAGGCCTCACATCTCAGTTTTATCTGTTGAAAGGATATGTGTGAATAAACCACACTGCAGGTCTGGTGCTAAGGTACAGACTGCAACTCGATGTGTTGCCTAAGAAAAACTCCAGTGCAGAAGTGTACATTCACAAGGAGAATTAACCTGCTCTACAAACAGAGACCTGAAACCTACCATAAGTGGTGTTTCCTAATCTCCTCCTAAGAGTGAATGCAAGGGCATATACTGTTGTAGCACTGAGCATGGAATCTTTCCAGGTTGCTTATCTTTGCTACCTGTTCAAAACTGAGAAAAAAACATAACTGCATTCTTTTTTTATTCATTTTGAGAGAACATGAAAGGCACAGCTTGCATCTCTCATTTGCTTACAGTCAAAGGTTTTTTTATTACATTCATGCAACCCAATGGTAAGATATACCTGTGATATGTGATGCATTTTTCTGATAATATCCCCAGGTAGAAGAGAAACTCAATGTCCTGAAAGAATCTGCTTAAGAATTGAGACCTGGATTGCAGTACGAGTTGTGTATGACACTTCCCTATATGAAGGAATGGATGCAAAAATTGCATTCTGCCATATCACAGTGGAATTTTCCCAAGCACAGTCAAGCTCAGGAGACGTCTCCATGAGGAAACCATTCATGTTTGAAAACTTTAGGGTGTGTGTTTCTCGGCATAACAGCACACAGGTCCTATTTGTCCAGTTTTACTCTTAAAAGGCTGTTTTCAAATAAGTGACTTTGCAGTACAGGTGCAAATGAATATTCAGCAACTCACTGATATATGCCTAAGAACGACTCCAGTGGAGAATTGTACATTCACAAGTAGAAAGGTCCTGCCCTACAAAAAAAAGCCTGAAACCTACCTTAAGAGGTGCTTCCCAGTTCCCTCATAAGAATGAAAGGAAGTTATACGTTTGTAGCACTAGCCTGGGAAGGTTTGACTGCTTAGTCATCTTTGATACCAATTGAAAAGAGAGAACAACACCTAACTGAATTCTTTGATTTATGCATTTCTGAGAGAAACTGAGAGGTGCATCATGCATCTCTCAGTTGCTTAAGGTCAAAGATAGTTTGAATATGTTGTTGAACCCCAAAGGATAGATACAGCCTTCGGCAAGTTATGTGTTTCCCTAATAATAGGCCCAGTGTGAAGAGAACTTCAATGCCCTGAGTGAATCTGCTTAAGAACTGAATCCTGTATTGCACTATGAGTTGTGCCTGATACTTGCCTATATGAATGAAGGGATGGATAAGCTTCATTGTGCCATAACACAATGCAATGTCCCCGAGCAGAACCAAACTCAGGCTAAGACTCAGTGAGCAATCCATTCATTTGTGAAGACTTTGGAGTGTGTGCTTCTAGGCATAAGAGGTGCACAGGCTCTATATCTCGGTTTTTGCTGTTGAAAGGCTGCTCTGAAATAAACTACTTTTGCAGCCCTGGTGCCAAGGAACAGGCTGAAACTCTTCATATGCATGCCAAAGAAAAACTCCAGTGGAGAAGTGTACACCCACAAGGGGAAGGATTCTGCTCTATGAAGAGATGCCTAAAACCTACCATAACTGCTGTTTCACAATTCCCTACTATGAATGAATGGATATGAATATATTGTTGTAGAGCTGCCAAGGGAAGTTTCCCAGCTTAGGCAGCTTTGCTCCCTGTTCAGAACAGGAAAAAAAACCTAATTACATTCTTTGCTTTATCCATTTTGAGAGAAACTGGAAGGCATACTTTCCATCTCTGAGTTGCTTGGAGTCAAATGTATTCTGAATATGGTGATGCACCCCAAAGGAAAGACACAGCCCTTGGCATGTTATGTTTTTCCCTACTAATAACCTCAGGGATAAGAGAACCTCAATATCCTGAATGAGTATTCTTAAGAATTTAGGCCTGGATTCTAGTATGAGTTGTGCCTTATGCTTGCCTAAAAAAATGAATGCTTGGATAAACTGCTTTGTGCTGTACCATGATGCAATACACTCAAGCAGAGTCAGGCTAACAATAAGTCTCAGTGAGCAAAATGTTCATTTTGGAAGACTTTGGGGTATGTGCTTCTAAGCAGAACATGGGCACAGGCCCTAACTCTGGGTTTTTGCTGTTTAAAGGCTGAGTATAAATGGCTTTGCAGGCCTGGTGAAAAAGGACAGTATGAAACTAGTGTATATAGCTAAGAAAAACTCCATTGGAGAAGTGTACAGTCACAAGGAGAATGATCCTTCTCTACAAGGAGATCACTGATAGATGCCAAAAGTGGTCCTTCCCAATTCAATTGTAGGAGTGACAGTTGTAATTCTTCCCAGGGAAGCTTCACCACCTTAGTCAGCTTTGAGACCTTTCCAGAACAGCAAACAAGTCATAACATCATTCTGTGTTTTATCCGTGTTTGAAAGAAACTGAGAGGTTCAGTTACAAATATCAGTTGCTTAGGGTCAAAGGTACTTTTTTTTTAATTTAAGAGAAAAAAGACACAGAAATGTAAGACAAAAATCAAAAGAGACAACAAACAACAACAGCAAATCCAAAACAGTAACATTATAGGTTTACAAAACAAGATGATAGGAACTTGACAATGGTTGCACTATTGCATATCATTACTTTCAACACGGTTGTTTAAATTAACAGATACAGACATGTAAAATTGATCTAATCATATGAGTATTAACCATTCTTTCTCAATAACTAATATTCAGCAGTATAGTCATTTTAGCTATCTTACATATACATATACACAGATTTATGTCTTTTTCCTTTTCCCTTCCTTCTTTCCTCCTTTTCTCTTTCTCAATTACTTTTGTTTTTGAGCAGTTCCTTACCCTTAGTATTTATTGTAGATGTTGGATCATATATACTCTTCCAGTTTCTTACACTAGGGAGTATTTACACATGTGACTTTGATTTATTTCACTTATGAGTACGGTCTCAAGTCGTGTCCATTTAGTTACAAAAGTCTCAATGCAATCCTTCTTGATAGCTGAGTAGTACTCCACTGTATAAAAATACCACATCTTTTTTATCCATTCCTTGATTGATAGGCACTTGGGTTGTTTCCAAGATTTGGCTATTACAAATTGGGTTGCTATAAATATGGGTGCACAATTATCACTGTGGTATGATGTTTTCAATTATTTTGGGAAAATGCCCAGAAGTGGGATAGCTGGGCCAAATGGGCTCTCTAATGCTAGCTTCCTTAGGAATATCCACACTGATTTCCACACTGGTTGCACAAGTCTGCACTCCTACCAATGGTGGAGAAGGGTTCCTTTTCCCCACAGCCCCTCCAGTATTTGTTATTGGCTGATTTTTTTAATCTTGGCCATTCTTTCTGGAGTGAGATGGAATTTCAGTGTTGTTTTAATTTGCATTTCCCGAATGACCACTGATGTTAAACATTTTATCATATATTTATTTGCCATTTACATTTCTTCTAAGACGTGTATATTCATCTCAAATGCCCACTTTTGGATTGACTACTTGAATTTTAGGGGCCTGATTTTTTTCATACTTTATATGTTTTAGGTACATGTCCTTTGTCTGAAAGGCTAAGATATTTTCCCAGTTCATGGTTTATCTTTTCACACTGTTGGAGATTCCTTGGTCAAAGGTACTTTGAATATGGTGAAGCACACCGATGGAAAGACACAGCCTGGGGCATGTTGCATGTTTCCCTGATAATAGCATCAGGGAGAAGAGAACCTCAATGTCCTCAATGAATCTGCTTTAGAAATGAGACTTGGAATGCAGTAAGAGTTGTGCCTGATACTTGCCTATAAGAGAGAACCAATGAATAAACTGCATTTTGCCATATCACAGTGCAATGTAACCAAGGAGAGTCAAGGTCTAGGAAATTCTCAGTGAGCAAACTGTTCATTTGGGAAGACTTTGGATTGTGTGCTTCTAGGCATCACAGGCCTACAGGGCTTATTCTGGGTTGTTGCTGCTAATAGGTTGTTTGCGACTACAAGCCTTTCAAGCCCTGGTGCAAAGGAACAGCCTGTAACTCGTGTATGTGAGTAAGAACTCCAGTGGAGAAGTACACATTCACAAGGACAATGACCTATTCCACAAATAGAGGCCATAAACCTACCATAACTGGCACTTCACACTTCCCTCATAGGAATAAATGGAAAGGGATATACAGTGCTGCCACTGCACAGAGAAATTTTCCTAGCTTGTTCAACTTTGCTATCTGTTCAGAACAGAGGAGACAAGCTAACTACATTCTTTGGTTTCTAGGTTTCTCAGAGAAACTGAGAGGCACACTGTGTATCTCTCAGTTTCTTAGGGTCATAAGATGTGAATATGGTGTAGCATCCCAATAGAAACACACAGCCTGGGGCATGTTATGTGCTTCCCTGATAATAGCCCCAGAGAGAAGAGAATGAATGCATCTGCTTAAGAATTGAGGCCTGGATTGCAAGATTAGATGTGCCTCACACTTGAATATAGGAATGAAGGGAAGGATGAATTGCATTGTGCTACATAGCATTGGAATTTTGCCAAGCAAAGTCAAGCTCAGGCTAAGTCTCTGTGAGCAAACCATTTACTCAGGATGAGTTTGGGGTGTGTTCTTCTAGGCAGTAGAGGCATACAGGCCTTATTCTTCAATATTTGCTGTTAGCAGGCTGATTGAGAATAAAGCACTTTGCAACCATGTTGCAATGAAAAGGCCTATAACTCGTTTTCTATATGACTAAGAAGAACTCCAGTGGAGAAGTGTACATTCACAAGGAGAATTGTCTGCTATATACACAGAGGCCTTAAGCCTACCATAAGTGATGCTTCCCAGTTTCCTCCTAGGAGTGAGCTGAAGGGGATATTTGGTTGTAGAACTGCCCAGGAAATTTTTCCCAGCTTATTCAGGTTTGCTCCTTGTTCAGAAGAAAGAAACAAATCTAACCACATTCTTAGGTGTCTTCAATTTTAACAGAAACTTAGAGGTACACTTTATATCTCTCAGCTGCTTAGAGTCAAAGGTAGTTGGAATATGCTGAAATACCACAAGAGAAAGACACAACCTGTGGCATGTTATATATTTCCCTGATAACAGCACTGAGGAGCAGAGAACCTCAATGTCCTGAAAGACACTGCTGAAGAATTTAGGCCTGGATTGCAGTGTGATTTGTGACTGATACTTGCCTATAGGAAAGAATGGATAGATGAACTGCATTGTGCAACATCACTATGGAATTTCCCCAAGTATAGTTTAGCTCAGGCTAAGTGTCTGTGAGCAAACCATTCATTAGGGATGATATTGGGATGTGTTCTTCTAGGTATTACAGGTGCACAGGACTTATCTCAATTTTTTTCTCTTAAAAGGCTGATTGCAAATAAAACTCTGCAGCCTGGTTCAATGGAGCAGCCTTTAACTGGTTGTGTATATCACTAAGAAGAACTCCTATGGAGAAGTGTAAATTCACAAGCAGAATGATCTGATAAACACACAGAGGCTTGAAGTCAACCATAAGTGTTGCTTCCCAATTCTCTTCTAGGAGTCAATGGAAGGGGACATATGGTTGCAGCACTGCCCAGGGAAGTTCCCCCAGCTAATTGAGCTTTTCTACCTGTTAAGAAGAGAGAGCAAATCCTAACTGCATTCTTTGCTTTCTCCATTTCTGAGAGAATCTGAGATCTCACAGTAGATCAGGGTCATAGGTAATTTTAATGTGGTGATGCACATTCGTAGAGACACGGTCAGTGGCATGTTATGTGTTTCCCAGTTAATAGCCCCTGGATAAAGAGAACCTCAATGTCCTGAATCCCTCTGCTTAAGAACCATGGCCAGGATTGCAGAATGAGCTGTGCTTGATACTTGCCTACAGGATTCAATGGATAGATTTATTGCATTGGAATTTCCCCGAGCATAGTCCAGCTCATGCTAAGTCACAGTGAACAAACTGTTCATTTATGATGAGTTTGGGGTGTGTGCTACTCGGCATTGTGGGTGCACAAGACTTATTTATCAGTTTTTGCTGTTAAAAGGCTGATTTCAAATAACACTCCATGCAGCCCTGGTGCAATGGAGCAACCTGCAACTCCTTGTGTATAGGACTAAGAAGAACTCAAGTGGAGAAGTGTACATTCAGAAGGAGAGTGATCTGCAGCTCCCACAGATATCTGAAGTCTACTACTAGTAGTGCTTCCCCATTCCATCCTAGGAGTGACTGGAAATGGATATATGGTTGTAGCACTGCTCCAGGATGCTTCCCCCAGATTATTGAGCTTTGCTACCTGTTCACAGCATTAAACAAATCCTAACGACACTCTTTCTTTCTGTTTTTGAGAGAAACTGAGAGGAGCACTATTTTTATCTCACTTTCTTAGGGTCAGAGAGAGTGTGAATCTGGTGAAGCACACCATTAGAAATAAGTGGCCTGGGGCATTTTACGTTTCCTGTTAATACCCCAGGGTGGAAGAGAACCTCAATGTCCTGAATGAAGATCATTAAAAATTTAAGCCATGATTGCATTATTATTTGTGCTTGATACTTGCCTACTAGAATGAATGAATGGATGAATTGTTTGTGCCATATCACTTTAGAATTTCCCCAAGCAAATAAATCTCACACTACCTCTCATTAAGTAAACCATTCATTTAGAATGAGTTTGGGATGTGTGTTTCTAGGCATTACAGGTACACAGGCCTTACTTCTCATATTTTGCTCTTAAAAACCTTAATGTGAATAAACATTTTTGCATCCCTTGTGCAATGAAGCTGCTGGCAACTCTGTGTTCATATGACAAAAAGAACTCTACTGTAGAATTGTACATTCTGAAGGAGAAAGATCTGCTCCTCAGACAGAGACCTGAGTCCTGCCATATGCAATGCTTCCCAGTTGCTTCTTGGGGTGAATCAAGTGTGCAAATATTTGTAGCACTGCCCAGGGAAGCTTTCCCAGCTATTCAGATTTGCTATCAGTACAAAACAGAAAAAAAAACCTAACATTTTTTGTTTTCTCACTTTTGGAGAGAAACTGAGAGATGCACTTTGTATCTCTGACCTGCTTGAGGTCATAGTTAGACTTAATGCAGTTATGCACCCCTGTAGAAAGACATGGCCTGGGGCATTTTATGTTGTTTCCTGTTAATAGCACCAGGGTGAAGATAACGTCAGTGTCCTGAATGACTCCTGTTAGGAATTGAGACCTGGATTGCACTATGAATTGTGTCTAATACTTGCCTATAGGAATGAATATATGGATAAATTGGCTTGTGCAACATCACTGTGGAATTTTCCTAAGCAAACTCAAGCTGAGGCTAAGTCTCAGTGAGCAAACTAATCAATTGGGATTAGTTTGGGGTGTGTGCTTCAAGGCATTACAGGAACAGAGGAATTATTTCTTGGATATTGCTGTGAAAACGTTGATTGTGAATGAACTTCTTCGCAACCCTGGTGAAAAGAAGCTGCCTGTAACTCACTGTCTTTGCAACTAAGAAGAACTCTGGTGAAGAACTTCACATTAAAAAGGACAAGGATCTGCTCCACAGGCAGAGGCCTGAAGCCTACCATACGTGGTGCTTCCCAATTCCCACCTAGGAATGATTTCAAGGGGATAAAGCGTTGTAGCGCTGCCCAGGGAACCTTCACCAGATTACACAGCTTTCCTACCTATTCAGAACAGACAAGAAATCCTAACCACATTCTTTCTTTTCTCCATTTTTGAAAGATACTCTGAGTTGCACTTTGTACCTCTCAGTTGCCTAGGGTCATAGTTAGATTGAATCTTGTTATGCACCCCATAGAAAGACTCAGCCTGGGGCCTGTTGTGTTTCCCTATGTAAAACCCCAAGGTGAAAGAAGCTCAGTGTCCTGAATGATTTTGGTGGAGAATTAAGGCCTGGATTTCAATAGAATTTGTGCCTGATACATGCTATAGGAATGAATAGATGGATGTATTGCTTTGTGTCACATCTCTGTGGAATTTCTACAAGCACACTGAAACTCAGGCTAAGGCTCAGGGACCAAACTGCTCATTTGAGATGACTTTGGTGTGTGTGCTTCTAGGTATTACAGGCACAGAGGCCTTCTTTCTCAGTTTTTGCTGTTAAAAGTCTGATTGCAAATAAAACTCTTTGAAGCCCTAGTGCAATGGATCAGCCTGTAACTTCTTTGTATGACTAAGAAGAAGTCCAGCGGAGAAGTGTATATTCACAAAGAGAATGATCTTCTCC
>RJWM01026003.1:18714-28730 GCA_004363535.1 Dasyprocta punctata | reverse complement strand
AGTGTGTTCTGCCAGTCCCTGGGGTAGATCCCTGAAGCGCACAAGTTGACCCTACAAGGTAGTTCTGATGACCAGAGCTTGTCCTGCCTTCTTGGCCGCCTCTATTCTGTCCTGCCGTGGTCTCGGGGTGTCTGCCTGAAACCCTGAGTTGGATGGTCACTGGTAGAGAGCTTTGGGGTCAGGGAGAGAGAAGCACTGGTGAGCATTGCAGACAGTGATACGTTTCCCTGGGGGTGTGGAGGCTGGGTGAGCGGGGGCTCAGGCCGGAGGCGGGATCCCAGCCGCAGGGGCACAGTGGTCCTGGCAGAACACCAGGCTGAGGGGCTGGCCTTCCCTGTCTGCCTGACCAGAGCTGGGCTGGGTCCGGCCCGTGCTCACAGAGGCCCCTTTGCCTTGTGCTTCTCACTGGTCCTTTGGAGCCAGCTGCCTGTGTTCGTAACCTCCCGCATACTCCACTGCCTCGCTGGGCCCCAGTTTCCTCAGTTTTCAAACCGTCAGTGGATACACCTTTCTCCAGCAGCTGTTGTAAGGTCTAGATGAGTTTGTCCACATCAGGGTCCCGGGAGCTTCCCTGAGCCTGGTGCATGGTAAGTGCTCCGTGATTACTTAACCGTTGTCCCAGATGCACTTAGGAACCAGAATTCACTCATCTGGTAAATAATAACTGAGCCCCTTCCACATGCCTGGTGCCGTCCCGGGCGCTGGCCTGTGCAGCAGTCTGTGAAATGGGCCAAGCGTCATCTCCCTCCGCTGGGGGGACAGAAGACAGAGCACGCACACTGGGTGTGAGTGGGGCTGGGGAGGGACCGTGGGATGGCGTGGGACTTGGTGGGCCACAGTGAGTGACGTGACCAGTCAGGGTGGCTCTGAACAAGACTCGGCCGCCATCCTGGGGTCAGAGCTGGGTGCAGGCCCGGGTGGCTGGTCTGCGTCCCGTGGCTGATAGACTGAGGTCGTGGTCGGTACCCACCGCGGCGTCCGTGGTGGAGAGAGTGTGGTGGTTGGGGTCGTGAGGAAGGGTCTTGGCTCTCTTTCCTCGCCATCACCCGGGCGTGTGCAGGAACCACGGGGAGGCGGCCACCGTCCCCCTGGCTGGGCGCTCGCCCACGTCCTCCCGCCTTAGAGCTGCGGCTGCTGCCGGCCTCCCCTCCCGCTCCCCTCCATGCCCTGTCGGCGTCTACTCTGTCTGTCTGCCGCCACCCCCGAGCTCGCTGGATAAACGGGTTTGTTTGTCGCTTCTCCTCCTCAGTGTTCGAGAACACGGATAAGATTGTGATCATCATGGAATACGCCAGCAAGGGCGAGCTGTACGATTACATCAGCGAGCGGAGACGCCTCAGCGAGCGGGAGACCAGGCATTTCTTCCGGCAGATCGTCTCCGCCGTGCATTACTGCCACAAGGTATGGCCAGCCGGCCCGCGGCGTTGGCCACCCGGGGTCCTTGTGATTCTGCATGTTGCTTTCTGGGTCATCAAAGCGCTGTCTGGTCATCATCCTGTGGAATTTGCAAAGCAGGGAGGAGAACGTCACCGTGACTCAAGTCCCCAGGTCCAGCCACCAGCCGCGTCTGACGTCTGTCTCTCGCCTTGGGGACAGTGTTTTGTCCTCTGGTGTCACTGGAAAGCCCGCAGAGCCCATTTCCATGATTGGAAATGCGTGAGCATTGGGTTCTGTATGAACGTGACTTTCTTCCGTCTCACTGTGAAAGCCGGGAAGGGAGCAGTGTCACGCAAATGTTTAAGTCAAGCCAAACCAGGTACCTCTGTGTTCGGCTCCCCTCCAGGAGTCTCGCTCACGTTCGTTCCTGAGAATAAAACACCTCCCGAGGGCTCCGATTAGGAGACGGGTAGCAGAGATTCGGGTTGTCATCTCTGCAGGCAGCGCTTTTGGAGATTAGGAACTATCAGCCGGAAAGGACAGGCTGTGAAGGAGCCAGCGGGCTCGGGTGAGCGGTGCGGGGGACAGATGTGCTTTACGCCCAGCGGTGCTCAGGCCGCGCCCTGCCCCTTTACCCACGCGGCACCGAGTCACCCGTTCTGCTGGGCTCGCTGCTCCTCCCGCCCCAGTGAGATAAGCGGGTCCTGGAAAGGAGTTGTGCAGGCTGTGTGCGCTGCGGTCCCTGGCTGAGGGCAGGACGGCTCCTTCGCACCGTGCGCTGGCTCACTGTCCTGGGGCTCAGCCACCAGCCTGGCGTGCGTCTGCCAGATGGAGAGCCCACACCGCGTGGCCGCTCCTGCTTTGTCAACCCGCAGCTCTGGGTCACCTTTCTGCTGCCTGGGTCTTGCTGAGCTGGGGTGGGGTAACTTTCAGAATGCGAGTGGACGGGGCACAGAGGGTGGGGACAGATGGACAGACAGGGTGTCCCTTCCCTGGGGTCCCTCGCAGACAGATCTGGTCTGCCGGCCTGGGGTGATGCAGCCCAGGCAACAGAACTGCATTCCACCGGAGACTGCCGTGCGGTCGGTCCCGTGGGCTCTGGGGAGGGAAGGGATTCCAGCCGTTTCTCCCACAGCCACACAGCAAGTGACTAATGCAGTCCTGTCACTGGCCGCCCGCTGGGGAGCTCATGACAGCAAGGGTGGCTGAAGGATGGGGGTGGGGCCCACAGGGCCGGTGCCCGTCCCCTGACACTCCCCCTCTTCCCCTCGCCTCCCCGCGCCCACTCAGACCCCTCCTTGTCCTCTCCTTTGCAGAATGGTGTGGTCCACCGGGACCTGAAGCTGGAGAATATCCTGCTTGATGATAACTGCAACATTAAGGTGAGCTCTGGCCTCTCGATCACTGGGCAGGGCTGGGGTGTTGTGCCGTTGATTGTGACCGTGGTGGTGGCCAAGCCTGTGCTAGGTACACCTGGGAGGGGACAGCCACTTCCTCTGCTGGCTGGCAGCTTCAGGAGCGGCTCCTGTGGGAGTTCTGGGTTCAGTTCAAATGCAACTCAGCAAGTGTTAGCTGGGCTCCTGCTGCATACCAGATCCTGTTCTTCCTGCTGGGACGGAGAGGTGATGGAGATGCGCGTCCTGCACCCCTTCCCCCACCGGAAGCTCACAGTCCAAAATCATCACCAGAAAAATCTTTACAGCGTCTCGTAGATTTCACATCCTGTTTTGATCTCCCTGTGAATGACATCCCTGTAACAGCTGGGAAACAGAGGCACAGGAGCGTTAGATAACACCCAGGGTGACACAGTGGTAAGTAGGGGAGCTGGGAATGTGATCCCCGCATCCTCAGGTTTATATCGTCATTTCGGATTTGCTAGCAGGGCCCTGGGTTCTATTTATTTCTTTGTTGTGTATTTATTTTTGTAGTACTGGAGGTTGAACGCAGGGATTTTGCACTGAGCTACATCCCCAGCTGTTTTTCATTTTTTTTCTTATTTTGAAAGAGTGCTAAATCACTAAGTTCCTCAGGTTGGGCTCAAACTTGCCATCCTCCTGCCACTGTCTCCTAGAGCGCTGGGATGACAGGTGTATGCCACCACACCTGGCTTCCAAGTGAGCGTGGGGTTAGAGCTCTTTCCTCGCCTACTCTGCTGTCTTCCCCACCTCAGGCTCCTGCATCCTCTCCCCGTCCCAGCCCTGAACACAGCCTGGTACGGGTACCCGGCGGAGGTGGGCCGTTTTGTGTTGGGGGGCAGCACAGATGGGGGTTACTTCTGAGGCGAGTGTCATTGCTGGCTGCCGGAGCTGGAGAAAGCTCTCCTGGCCGACGGGGCCCGGTTGCCTCCTGGGGAGACTCCTGACCTCCTTTTGATCATGTCTGCAAAATAAACAAGTACAGCTTCAAAATAAACTCAGCTCGCCGCGTGGGCTTCGTGATGAGATAGGCTTGGTTCTCCCAGCACCAGCGGGAAGGAAGCCTCTGATCGGCCTCTCGTGCCGTGAGTGGCCTGTCCCCGGTCCCCGGACAAGGCCTGGGAACGACTCTGTGCCTTCCTCTTCTCTGTTGCTGCTGCTGTCAGCCGACCAGTGATGATGAGACCCTGCCTTCCTCGGAAGGGCGGAGTCGCTCTGCTGTCTGGGTTCTGTCTGTGGATCACGGCAGCAGCCACACCAGCCTGCACCCTCTGCAAGGACCCCAGAAGCCAGACCTCGATGGCCTCTTGTCCCGGGAAGGGGTTGGCCGTTGTCACACTTTTCTGCGTAGTTCAGGGAGTAAGGAGGAGATGGTCAGAGTGGTTCTGCCCGGGAACAGGAGGCAAAATCTCAGGTCTCTCGTTTTCTAGCTAAGAGGGTGAATTGTTCCAGAGGGAGGAAGAAGGTTCTGGGCTCTGTGGCTTACCGGCTGTCTGACATTGGGAAGGCCGTGTAACCCTGTTTCCTCAGCTGCACAGACCCTGAGCCTGCTTCGGGGTCTGAACTTGACGTCCTGTATGTTCAGTGTTAGAAACTGCTAAGTGCGGTGTGCCGCGGGGCCAGGGTTGGGGCTTGTGATTTGGGAGCCATTCAGCCTGGGTCCTCAGTGCCACGCTGCCTCTTGCTGTTTGCAGATTTGGGTAAATTATTCATGGGTCTTGGCTTTAGTTATCTTATCTGCCATTTAGGAGTGCCAGCTTCTGTCTCTGGGGTTTATTTTTTATTTTTCATTTTTTTTTTCAGTGAGTATTTTCTAAGCAGTACCGCGTACTTGTGTCCAGGCCTGGGCCATCAGTAACAAACTTGTCCCGATCTGAGACAGTGTAGTGAAGCAGTGAGCTCTTAACTATTGCTGCACCGAGAGCCTGTCCAGTGGCCCGCCCTAGGAGGGGATCCAACAGGAAGCCATCCGCCCTGGGTTCTGGGGAGTGGCCATCAGGCCCTGCCTGGAGAACTGGGGTCTGGCCTTCTAACGGTTTGTGTCGTGCATCGACCTGGGTGACTTTCTCTCCAGATTCGCCCTGCCACCTGCCCCTGGAGTGCTCAGAGCTAAATGTAGTCTTTACAAGGCCTGGAATGTGGCTCAGCCTGGGGATTAGGTTCTGTGGTACAGGGTGACCTTGTGGTCCCATGATGTAGTCCCCGAAGTGATAAGGCACATAGCTTCCTGCCGAGTCATTCAATTCCCCAGTTGAGGAGAAGAATGGATAGAATTCTGAAAGCAATTGTGTGGGGGGACAGAGGGGCAGGGCCTGGAGCATGGCTTATTTGCATAAACCTCCCCCCTCCCAGGGACCAGGGGCCAGGTCCTCTGGGCCGGGATCCTGTGCATCATGCAGGCAAATCGCACGCACAGAGGAGATGATGAAGTTAAGGGTTGGGCTTACCTGTGTCTTTTTCTTAGAAATTTCTGCCGGCATTACACATACAGACACACACACACATGCACGCGCGCGCACATCCCAAACAGAAATCAAGTCTTCCTATTTTTTAAAGTCATTTATTCTTCCTGTGCTTGTTCAAGGAAACCTCCTACGACCTGTGAGTCGTGGAGCTTGAGAGAACTTTGATAAGCGTTTCCCAGCCCGTTATTTCAATGTCTGGACCCAGAAAGTCTCAGCAGTGGCCCCGGGGCCCCAGAGGAAGCCAGTGGAATCGCGTGGGTTTCCCGGCGTGTTTATCGCACAGCCCTTGGCTCGAGGTGCACCCTGAAGAGCTGTTCGCTCCTGGACAGAAGGATCACCACGCCAGGGCTGGAACTCCCGTGTTTGACTTCCAGGCAGACTCCTTTCATCGTCTCGCACCCACTTCTGAGGTTCTTTAAAATGGGTTTCAGCTGGTGTTGAACTGGTCTCCGGCTGTGGCCACTCAGCTCCCCCTGACTCGGCTTCGCGCCGGAGCATATTTAGGCAGGGCACTTGCTGACGGAGGCAGCAGCTACATGGCCACCAGCTGGCCTTTGAGTTCACGAGGGCCAGAGCTGTCGCTGCTGGGCCTGGTGACCCCAGGTGCAGACGAGCTGCTCAGCAGCTGTGAGTGGTGGGTCCTCTCGGAGCCCCCAGTACCTCTGGGCGCTCGGATGCTCCCGTGTAAACTAGTCCCATGTCGCTCCTGTCACGGAGCAAGCCGTGTCGCTTCCTCCTGTCCCCTCCCCGCCTGATGTGGGTTTGCACAGTGTGCGTCTGGCATCTGGAAAGCACTGATCTGGCCACTGCGAGAGGGTGTGGTTTCTAAAAATATTCACCCTTCTGGTCGCCGGCCGAAAGAATGAGAGCAATGCGCCGCTTCGGGTTGCATTCCTGCTGGTGGAAGAAGCACGTACGGAAATAGCACCCAGCAGGGCATTAATTCGCAATTAATAAAAATGAGCCGGACTCACATCCCACTCTGGGAGAGCGGAATGCTGACGATTCCCATCCAGGGCTCCTGCTCAGTCACCGCCTGGCGCGAGGGGGCCGAGCTGGGTCAGCCGACCTCCTGGGAGAGGGCTGGGAGTCTGCAGAGTGCCCAGGGCTGGGGCGGGGGGATGGAGCGGAGGGGTCCTGCTGCTCCCGCCCACGATGGTGGGAGCGAGCCAGCAGGATCAGGAAGGAGGCTTTGACAGGCTGGGGGCCACGGGAGACTGAAACCCCTTGGGCTTAATGGGGCCGCGGCTTGGGACGGGGGCTCGGGGGCTTGGTTCTGTGAACGTGAGGACTTTGTGTTCCTGCACGAGTGAATTCATTTGTTCCTTTGTGGCCTGTGTGTGCGTGCGTGTGAGCACGTGTGAGTACAGGCGTGTATGCACCTGTGTATCTGTGCGTAGATCCGCACACGCCTGTGTTCACTCACTGAGCCCTGCGTGCGTTCGTTCAGCAATTGCACATCTGCTCCGGGCGGTATGTGTTTGGGCACGAGTGTTTCCTGCCTTGCTCCTGTGCCATTTGGCCCTGTGCTGGGTGCTGGGCACTGGGCGCTGGGTGCTGGGGTTTCGTAGTGAATGAGGTGGGCAGGTCCTTGGGCCCTCAGAACCCAGAATGTAGCCCCTGCTAACCTAGCAGTGAAACGAGCCTTGGGAAGGACGCAGCGGGTGATGAAGGTCAGGTCCTTCCCCCCAGGGGCTCATGATGCCGGTTGGGGTGGGGCAGTGGATAAATACGTATGCGGTGTAGCTGTTGGTGAGGCTCCGTTGGTCAGGTGAGGCTGGAGCATGACAGGTGGCACAGCCCTTCGCTGGGACTCGAACTCCTCACATCCACCAGGCTTTTCTCTGGCTTCCTGACCTTCCCATTGCTCTTCGTCCCTCTCTGGGGCTGCACTTGGTGCCTGTTCTTCCAGGAAGTCTTCCTGGCACCTCACCCCTGCGGAACTGCCGCGCAGGAAGTGACAGGTGTGCCTGGTGGGAGTGTCTCTCGGGGGTTAGCGTGATGGCTTCGACTTCTCCTTGCCTGACAGAGAGGCGAGGTCACCCAGCCAGTGGTGTCACCACGATGGCTGTCATTTGTGCAGCCGGCCCACCGATCTGTCCTGCGGTCCTCTCCACACCTGTGACTGCGCTCTGACACGGGTCCCTTCTGCAGATGGGGAAGCCGAGTCCCCGGCAGGTCCCGCTGATGGCCCGGTCATGACAAGGCCCACGGCTCCTGGCTTCCAAACCTCCCATCTGTTGCAAGCGCCACACTCCCTCCCGGCTGGCTGACGATTGTCATTGTCATCAGCTTCCTTTGTAAGCAGTTAATATCCACAAGCTATTATTTCCTTCCTTTTTTTTGACCAGGTGAGGCCATTTTTCATAGTAATCTGAGATTCTCTCTCTCTCTCTTTCTTTTTTTTATGGTGGTAAAATACACATAACCTAACCTAAAACTCACCCTGCTGAGGTGTGCATGCTCACATGATCTTGTGATCCTTTGCAGAAGGGATTTTGGAGAATCCAGATCTTCACTCCTATTCAGCACCAGGTTCAGCACGGGTCCTGCCCCTCCTGGAGCCCCTCGCAGCCTCCATTCTGCTCTGTCTCTGTAAATTTGTACCCTCTGAAGACCCCGGGCAGATGGAATCAGACAGCATGCATCTTTTCCTGTCTGGTTTATTTCACATAGCGCACTGTGTCCGAGGCGCTTTGGGGTTGTAATGAGGTTAATCCTTTTGAAATGTGAATAATCACCTCCTAATTTGTCTACTTGGCTGTGACTTCCATTTAGCAGGGCGTTCCTCAAGAAAGGATGGATAGGAACACAGCTCCCCAGAAAGGCCGGGTTTGGGGTCAAGGCTGAGCAGAGTTGCAGGGCAGGGCGGGTGGAGTTTGGTCCTGAAACCACACGGGCCTGGGGAACCACCGGCGCCAGCAGAGGCACCAGCGAGGGGCCTGTCCCCGCAGCCTCCCAGTGTCTGCGGAGCGCGGCTGTCACAGCCAGGCCCGGCCTCCTTGCTGGGGCTCTCCTTGGGCTCCGCTTTGCATGACCCCGGCCCCTCAGCCCCTTCATTTTCGGGGCAGTGACAGGACGAACCTCTTTCGGCTTCTTCACGTGGAAACCAATTCTGAGATAAGATTCTTTTCATTTTGTTATTATGCTTAAATGCAGTATTTCCCAAATTTCAGTTTTTCCTTCCCTTTTTAGGATTGGATTTTGTTTTTTCTTATTTCCTCTGCTATTCAACGTAATATTTTTGTTTAGTTCATGCTGCTTGCTGAAGCGATAATGATTTGGAAAAGCAGGCCTAAATAATGACCTCAAATAGAAAAGCAGCATCCCTTGCCCTGGGTAGAAGATACGCTTGAAATCATGGGTTCCAAGTGGCATCGTTCCATCCTGCCGTGCTGTTGGCTGTCCGCTGGGAGCCGTGTGGCTGAGCGCTCAGCCACAGGGAGAGGCCGAGGGCCCTTGGGGGCCAAGTGAGATCTGCTTCTGCCTCAGTTCCAAGAGCAGAAAGAGAATCCCAGAGGAAACATATTTTTCATTTTGTGATTTAAAGTGACTTAATTCCATGACCGTTCGTCCCTAAATCCCCGCTGTTCCTTGGCTGCTCAGAGTCCTCCGTGTTGGAATTGAGCCGCCTGTTGAAGGATCATGAAATGTATCACCCACTCGGATGGGAAAGTGGGTGGCAAATTCTGATTTGGTTCCAGTTCTGTGCCAGTGACCACAATGAGCGTCTGACATGTTTTCCGTTGCTTCATCTTCTCCACAATGTGACCGGGTCTGTACTGCTCGGACCCCAATTTGATAGATGAGGAAACGGAGGCGCCGAGTGGTTTCACGGCCAGTAACCGTCTGTCCTCTCGCCAGGAGTTGACAGAGGCTCTAAGTGGCGTTGGATCTTTGAGCTGACCCAGCTCCGAGTGGCCAGGGGTTTGAGAATTCTGTGCCTTGATTAATGCCGCGTATCCTTCAGGACTGAGCGCTTGGGCTAATCTGGGTTTCTATTCATCTTGTGTCAGCAGCAGTGACAGCTTCACAGAGAGAGGCTGATAAGCATCAGTCTGGAGGCCAGGAGAGGCCGGAACACAGACGCGTGTCTCAGGCTGGCGGTGTGCACAGCCAGCCAGGGGCCGGGTGGGGTGGGGGCACTCAGGCGCCATGGTGTGTGTGCCTGCCCCACCGCGCCTGCCCCTCCATGTCCCTGATGCAGACATGCTCAGTCTGAGGTCTGCAGCAGCAGCAGCCAGAGCCAGACTGGAGCTTGGGGACATCCTAGGATCCCCTTCTGGGGGGCAGCAGGGACCCCGGGGACTCAGCGTGTGAGCCTTAGGCAGGAGTGAGCTGTGCAATTCTCCCGGGCTGCGCGGCGTGGCAGGTCCAGCCTAGAGAGACACAGGTGGTAACATCGCTGCCGAACAGTTACTTCTCCTTCCGTGAATCTCCTCATCTCCTTAAGCCTCAGGTTCTTCCTCTGTTGAGTGAGGCTTCTAAAAAAAATTGGTGTCAGATATCCATAACATAGTGAAATTCACCATTCGCAAGTGGTTGCACGTGCAGTTCAGGAGCAGGGCGTGCACACTCCCATGGGTGTGTGAGTGCAGCTTTGATAGGACTGAGTTAGCGGGCACAGGTGGTCGGAGGTTGTTCAGTAAGCGGTAATGAAGTATATCATCATTATTTCATTATTCATCATCTCGTGCTTTTCAGAGTGAAATGCCTGTCCTAGTGATAGCGGTGACAGGCGCCAGGCAGCAGAAGACAG
>RJWM01026003.1:0-18614 GCA_004363535.1 Dasyprocta punctata | reverse complement strand
GTGTTGTTTCATAGGTTACCAGCTACAGTGTGACACCTGGGCCACTGTGAATGCACTATGATTTGGGGTAAGCTACAGAGGGACAACTTTTAAATGCATAGTAATGTTGTGACCCCTTATCTGAGGCTTCGCTTTCCACAGTGTTAGTTACCCACAGTGAACCGCAATCCAAAAGAATTGCATGGAAAGGTCTAGAAAGAAACAGCCTTGTTTTAAAGCATTCACCTTTCTGCATAGTGTGATGAAGTCTTGTGACACCATTTTCAAAACTCTGGGGAGATGAATCATCTCTGTGCAGTGTATCCACACTGTATATGCTGCCAGCCCATCAGTCACTCAGAAACCATCTCATTTATCAGTTCCCATATGACAGTGCTGGTGTTCAAATGACCTGTATTTTACTTAGCCCTGGTCTCAGAATGAAAGAATTGTGGTGTTGGCTATTAATTTTGTTGTTCTAATTGTTTTATTTTATTATTAGAGATTATTGTTAATCTCATACTGTGCCTAATCTGTAAATTAAACTTTAGTCAGAGGTGTGTATGCATAAGAAAGAACCCCACGGAATGATGGGGTTCATATGACCCAAGATCTTAAGTACCCGCTGGGCACTTGGACCAGCCAAGGGGGCTGTGTCCACTGCTGTGTTCACCACAAACATCAGGCTCGTGATTTTGTGGAAATGATTCCTTTTTAAAATTTTTTTATTTCTATTAGTATATGTTTGCAGTATAAACGCATTTATTGTGGGGAATTGGTCCACATGCATAACACATCTTAATTCTTTTTAAAATTCCTGCCCTGTGCTTTCTCTAGCTCTTGGTTCTCTTCCCTTTTGCAAAAGATCTATCTCCCTGTTTCCTGTTATCTTTTATTTTGCTCTTTAATTTATATGTATTTTGGGTTTCTCAAATAAGAGAAACCATGTGATACTTGAGCTGGTGTGTGGGATTTATTTCACGTAACATTGTGGCCTCACATTGCATCCATTTTCCTACAGATGCCTCAAATTCCTCCTTGTTTATGGCAGAATGGTACTTTATTGTACATAAATCCCACATTTCCTTTATCATTCATCTGTTAATGGGAATATAGGGTGCTTCCAAGATTGAGCAATTGTGAATTGTGCTGCTATAAACATGGATATGTGTGTATCACTGTAAAATGATGTCTTTGACTCTTTTGGGAAGACCCTAGGAGGGGAATAGCTGAGTTGAATGGAATTTATAGTTTTAGTTTTTCAAGGACTCTCCATACTCCACAGTGGTGGTGCTATTTTACACTCCCATCAGCAGTGTGGAAGGGTTCCTTTCTTCCCCAGCCTCGCACCGTTTGTCATTTGGTTTCTCGATGGTGGCCGCTCTCTGGAAATGGTTTCTCAGGGCAGGCCTCAGCTGACGTGTGGACAGGGTCTTAAGCTGCGCGCACAGTCTGCGGGTCTGGTAAAGTGTGCTGTGGACGACAGGAGAAGCTCTGGCTCTGTGGTGTTGAGCAGCAGACTCAGGACTGGAGAGAGACTGGTCCCCAGATGCCCTCCCTCCGTGAGGTACGAATGGCTCCACCACAGACACTAACAGCTCAGTGCTGGGTCTTGGTTCTCTGCAGATTGCTGACTTCGGCCTTTCCAACCTGTACCAGAAGGACAAGTTCTTGCAGACATTTTGTGGGAGTCCACTGTACGCATCCCCTGAAATTGTCAATGGGAGACCTTACCGAGGGCCAGAGGTGAGCAGGCTGCCTGGGGTGTGTAGGGAGGGGAGTTGGGGTAGAAGAAGGTGGGAGGAAAGAATTGGATCTAGGAAATCCTTTGAAAAACCCCAAAAGAAGCAAAGAAAACTTATTCTCATGTTATTATAAAAGCAATAATATACATGCATGGAGGACATTTGGCAAATGTAGAAAAGCCCTGAGGAGAAATAAAATTACCTACAACTCCACCAAGATACAACCATTGAATTGAACATTTTTGTGACTTTTAGACTTTTTCAGTGTAGACACCTGCATTTCAAAAATAATCGAGAGCACAAAAGTAATTGGGATCATTTAAAAATAATTGAGATCAAGTTAAAGAAGGGCAAGATATCTATACTACAATATACGTGCATGTATATATTTTGTCTTCTGTTAACAGAAAATTATATTGTGACATCTCCAAAGTTCATTATTAGTAAAATATGATTTGCAGTGACAACATAGTATCTTATTATATGACTGTACTGTAATATATTTAATGATGTTTCTAGATTTGGACTGAATTCAGATTTCCCCTATTGAAAGAATGCAAATAGAACTCAGAGGAAAGTCAGTGACTCTTTAGGTCTTGTAGATAAAGTTATTGTAGATGAAGTTACTGGCTGGCTGTCCGTGATCTGGCTAGTGAACATGCTGAATTTGACCACATTTGTCTTAGTAAAATAATTGAAGAAACATTTAATAATTGGTAGATTTTATAGAAAACTCTAGTTTCTGATTCTCTTTAAAAACCAAAGGCTCTTGCAGTGTTGGTCCCACATTTCAGTGTGGCACCAGTTAGGTGGGGTGGGTCGTCTGCCCAAGGTTGGGGGAAGGCACTCTACAGTTTGTCGCTGAGCCGAGGATTCCACATTCTACCTCAGTTCTTTCTTGTGTGGTTCAAGCTTGTTGTCTGCTTGGTTCTTGTAACGTTTGCGTTTGTGGCCCTGATCCATTTGAACAACGTACAGGAAGGATTGGGGGACCTCTGGAGAAACCATTTAGCTGCCTTGTGCCTTCGTGTTCTCCTCTGTCCCATGGGGCTGGGAATCATCCAGACCCTGTTGCTTCACAGAGTGAGGAGAGAAACCCAAAATATAAATGCTTCAAAGAGCAAAATGAAAGAGAGATGGTAGGAGGCTTAGTTACTTTTCTTATTGGTGGGACAAAATGTCTGACACCCGCAAGTTAAAGGATGAAATGTGTGTTCTCGCTTACGGTCTGTAGAGGTTTACTCCAAGCCAGGGCGGCATGGCAGAAGAGAAATAATCCATGGCAGGGCAGGCCGGAGGCGGCACAGGGCAAACCTTCCTTTCCCGTTGGGTGCCTCCCACACCCAGAGAGAGCCTTCCTAGTATCCTTTATCCTACCCAGGACTGTGCCAAACCAATCAGTGGATTAGCTTAGTACCAATACCCTTCGTCCCAGGATCACACATTTTAGATCCAGCCATATGAGCACATGATACAAACCCCACAGCAGAAAATGGGGAGGTAGCTCCGTAGAGATGGAACGAGGGCTTGGAAAAGAGATGGTGGGAAAGGGCAGCACTGAATGAAAATGATTAAACTGCAATATATATGTGTACTGAGTCACCAAGAGGATTACAGTTACTATGTATCACCAATATATACTACTAATTAAGAACCCTGAAATCAAAACAGAAGAAAGAAGAAATACAGTTTTAGCTAATTCAGCTTCCTGTGTGTTACATATCTAACACATGTGCGAACACAATTAGCCGCAAGAAAGAAGTAGACAAGTAAAATAAATTTTCAAAATAGAGGCAGATCTATGTGGAGACAAGTGAATGACTAGAATATCATAAAAGTTTAAAGTCTGAGAGTAGAATTATATTGAAGGAAATACCGAACTGATTATGTTATTTTCATGCAACCATCATTTTTAAAAATTGAAGATCTAGTGTATGTTCTTATAGAAGGCATTTAAAAGCATATGTGCAGATGTGTAATAAAATGGTATCATAGCAAGAAAGAGGAAGAAGAGGAGGAAGGTCACCGGCCTCAGATGGTTTGTGAATGGGCTGGGCTGCTGCAGGCCCTGTGCACTGTGGTCACTTGTCCTGTGTGCGCCGCCCCCAGGGCTCGGCCCAGCCCCTGGGGGCGTCGTGGGTGGCTCAGAAGCCTCCCCGGAGCCGGTTCTCAGCTCCCTTGCGTCGTGTCTCCCTGCTGCAGGTGGACAGTTGGGCGCTGGGTGTGTTGCTTTACACCCTTGTTTATGGAACGATGCCCTTTGATGGATTCGATCACAAAAACCTCATCCGGCAGATCAGCAGCGGAGAGTACCGGGAGCCCACGCAGCCCTCAGGTGGGTGCCCCGCGGGGCGGGCGGGGAGGGCGGCCACCGGCCACCTGCCCCGGCTTGTGTGTTCTGCTTTGTGTGCCACGGAATACGTGGGTGACTGCGGTCTACGGCGAGTGTTTACATTAACACATGATTAAAATAAGACCCGGTGTCCTGATCGCCCTCGGAGTCCTCCCTCCGGCTTTGAACACTCTTGGCCCATCGTCCTTGCCATTTTCTGGAGCAGTGCGGAGACCTCTCCCGAGTGTCTCCTGAGGCGTGACCAGACATGTGACGGACGCTGCTGCTGAGCGTGGCGGAAGGGCAGGTCCCCAAGAACACGCTGGTGTCCTCCTTATTTCCCGCATCTGGCACTGGGCGACTTCTGGTCTTCCCTGAAGTCCAGATGACCACAGAAAGGAAACGTTTGAGCCAGTTCAGGACATTGAGGCAGCCAGGACAGTCCCTTGGCCCTCAGAAGTGGCCGAGGGAAGGCGGCAGCTTCCCACCATAGAACTCAACCCTGAACCGGGGACTCGGTCTCAGCTGGGAGTCACCCGGTCCCTGGGGCCTCTCCTCTAATTTCCCGACAACTGAAATTCGTCAGGGGAATCTCAGGGAAGCTGCATGTGCCCGGGTGGCAGACAGACATCCGCTCTCAGGATGCTGCTGAGGGGAGGAAGTGCGCTCATCAGCCCTGGCTCCAGAGCCTGGCCGAGGCCTCAGGGGCTGTCCCTGCCCAGGGGCGCTTGGCCAGTGCCACACCTGCGGCCCCTTTCCCATGTTTATATGAGGCACCCTTGGAGGAGCCCAGAGAGCTGTGGCGATCACCACTTGCTCTTCCTTTGGGCAAAATGATACTCACAAAGGACTTGCCAGGGGCAGCCTGCCCGGCTGGAGGCTGGCTGCTGTCCTGGTGACCTGACCTGTGCGCCTCTGTGGAAGCCGGGCAGATCCACGAAGCTCCTTCCTGGGCCTCTGGTTGTGACCGTGCTTTTGAGTTGCACTCAGGGTGCTTTGGCTTCCTGGCGGTCTCCACGCAGTGCCTGATTCTCTGTCTCTCGTCCCCCAGACGCCCGAGGGCTCATCCGGTGGATGCTGATGGTGAATCCTGATCGGCGCGCCACCATCGAGGACGTTGCCAACCACTGGTGGGTGAACTGGGGCTATAAGAGCAGTGTGTGCGACTGTGACGCCCTGCACGACTCCGAGTCCCCGCTCCTGGCGCGCATCATCGACTGGCACCACCGCTCCACGGGGTTGCAGGCTGAGGCGGAGGCCAAGACCAGAGGCCTGGCCAGACCCGGGGCCTCTGAGGTCGTGCTGGAGCGGCAGCGGTCACTGAAGAAGTCCAAGAAAGAGAACGACTTCGCCCAGGCCGGCCAGGACTCGGTGGCTGAGGTCGCGCCCAAGCTGAGTTCTAAGAGGCCCAAGGGCATCCTGAAGAAGCGGAGCAACAGCGAGCATCGCTCCCACAGCGCCGGCTTCATCGAGGGTGTGGCAGGGCCTGCTCTGCCGGCTGCGTTCAAGATCGAGCAGGACTTGTGCCGGACAGCCGGGCCCCTGGCTGGCTCCCCTGAGGCCGACACGCCCGGGGTGCTCAGCCCCAAGCAGTCGGCCACCATGCCCAAGAAGGGCATTCTGAAAAAGACTCAGCAGAGAGAATCGGGCTACTACTCGTCCCCGGAGCGCAGCGAGTCCTCAGAGCTGCTGGACGGGGACGATGGCCCGGGCAGTGACCTCCCTCCCCCGAGCCCCCCAGCCCCAGCCCGGGTGGCCTCCCACAGCCTGTCCTGCCGGAGGAAGGGCATCTTGAAGCACAGCAGCAAGTACTCGGCGGCCGCCAGCCCCGAAACGCCCACACTGGAATCCCTGTCGGAGCCCGGCGTGCCCGCCGAGGGGCTGTCCCGGAGCTACAGCCGCCCCTCCAGCGTCATCAGCGACGACAGCGTCCTGTCCAGCGACTCTTTTGACCTGCTGGATCTGCAGGAGAACCGGCCCGCCCGCCAGCGCATCCGCAGCTGCGTCTCAGCCGAGAACTTCCTCCAGATCCAGGACTTCGAGGGGCTCCACAGCCGGCCGCGGCCCCAGTACCTGAAGCGGTACCGGAACCGGCTGGCGGACAGCAGCTTCTCCCTCCTCACGGACATGGACGATGTGACTCAGGTGTACAAGAAGGCCCTGGAGATCTGCAGCAAGCTGAACTAGCCCTACGGGGGTGCAGGGACAGTGGGCGGGCGGGGAGGAGGGAGGAGCCCCGAGCTCAGAGGCTGGTCACTTCTCCACTGGCCACCAACACCGAGAAAGGACTGGCACCATCCGGCTTGGCTGAGAGTGTAGCTGGGAGCCAGCCCTGACCAGGGGAAGCACTGCCAGTCAGAACTTGGGTCCTGATCGGCGTCGTACCTGACACCCGGGAGAGGGCAGGACGGGAGGTGGTGGTGGCCAGCTCTTAGTGGGGAGGGGCGTTTTCCTGGAGGGCTTCCGCAGGCTTCCCGAGGAGGGAAGGCGAGACTGGGGCCCTGTGCTGTGGGTGAGACACGGGAGCTTGCTCCTTTTCTCAAAACTCCGAGATAGCAGGCTTGGTCTAGCTGCATGGGGCTTGCAAGATGATTTCAGCAACCAGAGCTCAAGTCGGTGATCGATTGTGCCTGGCTCCTGGGGTGCTGGTTGAGGTCCTGGCCCATCAGAGTGCTGTGATTGAATAGTAATGGCTGCCATGGAATGGAGGAGTGAGGCAGTAGCACTTGTGCCACGTCCTGGTCATCTGTGACCCGGCTCAGCCCAGGGAATCAGGTGGAAGCAGCCTGTGGCATCCGTGTTAACTCTTCATGCCGTGAGGGTGGCATCTGAGCGGGAGGAAGTGTGCTCTGAACTCTGCCAGGGAAGCCGAATCAGCCCAGGCTGCCTCCCGCCCCCTCATTGCTGGTATCTGCCTTGCTCCTCAGCACAGCCCGGAGGGTGGAGAGGGGACACTGCAGAGTTGGGGGCCAGAGCTGTCCCGTGCGATGGTACACAGGCCCCCGCTGGTCCCTGCACAGTTGCAAGGTTGTCGCCATGCACCAGCAAGGCCGCACTTTCTTTAGTGTTCCAGCATTAGCGGAGAGCTGCTCTTGGGTCCGCCCCTGGACCTGCCTGGAGTTGGGGTGTGGCGCGGTGCCTGGTCTCCAGGGGACCAGTGGGCTCCACCTTGACCCTCTGCTCTACGAGCAAGCAGTTTCCCTGTCCCCTGAGCTCGGACGCGCAGAGGTGGACGAGTCCGCAGTGGCAGGGGAGGTCAGAGAGAAGGTGCTCGGGGCCCCAGGCTGAGGAGTCTAGATCACGGTTTAGGGCTGGGGGAGGACGCAAGTTCCATCCGTTTAAACAAGCGGGGTGTCAGGAGAGCCGGGGTGAGCAGGGGAAGCAGAGAAGAGAGCGGTATTTCCTTGCGAACCATCCAGGTGTTCTGGGGAGGCAGGAAAGACAGGTGGCAGGGCTCTGAGAGTATTTGGACGAGGTATGCAGTTTCTGAACACCCCCATGAGAGAGGCCATCGCTTTGGAGACTTCCCACCCCACTGGCTTCGGGAAACCGAAATCCTTCTGTCAGGCAGGCTGGCTTCCGACAGGAGGACCGGCCTTGGGAAAGCTTCGGAGAAGCCACACTTCCCCTTGCGGCCCTCAGAACGTGTGTTAGGGTGTGATCGCCCTTCCCTCAGGAGCTGTCCCTGTCCCCTCGCCGCCAGCGCTGGTCTTCCTGCTTCTGCGTTCCTTCAGCGCGAGCCGAGCAGTGCTTTCTGGGAAGCTGTGTGGTTTCCTTCCATTCAATTCCACCTCCTTCCTGAGCTCTGGGAGAGGTAAAAGGCAGCAAAGTCCATGGAGAGCAGATTGTGTTAAGAGATGTGGGGGCTGTGGGGGCTGCCCCTGGCCACGGGAGCCGCTGCTCCTGGCCTGGTCATCCTCAGTTTCCCTGCCAGCCTGTACGCCACACCCTGGCCCCACCCACGGCTGTCCCTGTGACTGGGGCGTCACACCTGCCTCCCACCTGATGGCTTTTCCTCTTGCCAAGTGACTGCGTCTGCTTAGTCTTTCCCAGCGTTCTGGTCCTCAGAGTCTGGATTGACACTGTTAAGGAAAACTACTCCTTTCTCCCTCCGCCCAAACGCCAGGCTGTCGTCCTCCATCACTAGCCCCGTGGGTCGTGGCGAAGACAGATTGGGAGGGGAGCCCTGGTCTGCCTGAGCGGGCCGTGGGCCCGGGCACTGCGTTTGGGGGGCCGTTTTCCTCTCGCTGGCCTCAGGCCCCACTCAGTTCTGACGTGGCTGACGTTGCTTTGCTTTAAGATGTGATACTGACGGTGCTTTCCAGGAAAAACGAGGAATGGAGGGAAAAGCCCTTCCTAGCAACTTCTGCTTCTTCCTTATCAAACCCATCATCCCTGCCAGCCAGCCACCAGCCAAAGAGGTGATGCTTGAATCGTTTCCGTGGAATTAGGCGTGAGAGACACCTTGACCACCCGGTGGACAGAGCAGGAGGTTCCGCGTCGGCTCCGGCCCTTTCCTGGCCTCTGGGGCCTTTCAGCGTCTTAGTTTACACGTCTGCCGAAGGGGTGGAGTTCACTTCTTCTTACAGGTGAATGTCAAGGCACGGTCAGTGTTCAGGAAGTGCTTCCAGACCCCAGGAGGCAGGAAGGTGCTTCCGTACCCTCTGAGCTTCCGCTCCTGGGCCCGGGCGCCGCATCCTCCTCCCACGACAGCGACGGCACTTCTCACGAGGGGAGCCCGTGCGGGCGGGGGCAACTCAGGCACGTTCTGCCCAGGCCTGCTGTCTTGAGTAGAAATGTGAATGGTCGACTGCTTGTTGCCAAACTGGAAATGTTCTGTAGGGATTTACTGGCATGGTATCATTCCTAGGGGGAAGAGAGAAAGAGAAACTTGACTGCACATTTTTTTTTTTTTCTAAATCCGTGTTGTGACTTTTATTTAATTTCTATTTTTTTTTTTTGGTAATAAAAAGTTGACTTTTTAATTTGAATTTGTCTTTTTTATTTATTGGTCTGAAAGGCATTTCAAAGGTATTATAATAATATATTGGTGTAATTTAATTGGTGCAACGTGCTCTATGGCTCCAGTCGGAATTCGTTTGTGCTCATCTGATTGGTTTGAGAACAGCCTGCAGGGAGGACAAGCTGGACTACCACCCAAAGTGTTTGTATTTTCATTGGAAAATGATTCTTTTTGGTTTCCGTTTGTATTTTTAAGTTAAATAAATTGCAATGAACTGAACTGAACTGGGGTCTTGCTTCTTTATTTTTGGTGGTTTTTCTTACGGAAGTGACGGAATGGGTGTAAGTGACAGAAATCGACCCAGCCCGGTGGAGCACCAGAGGTCCCGAGGTCCTGGAAAAGCGACGCTGCTCAAGGTGCCTGGAGAAGAGGGGCCCAGAGAGCCGTGCGTTCTCTTCTCTGCTTGGCTTTGCACGCTGGTCCTGCTCTTCTCCTCGGCTGTCGGGGTACGAAGGCCGCCCAGGACCGGGGTCACGCTCTGCGTTTAAGAGGAGTGCGGGGTCCCTGAAGGAAAAACCTGACTTTCCCAAGCCAGTGCAGCTCTCCCCCTGTTTCTGATCTCCCGGAAGACCCGCAGATGTCACAGTGTCACACCTTTCCCATCGCTCCTTCCTGAGGCCGGGGTCCCTGCTGACCTGTTCCAGAGCTTCCAAATTCATGTGCGCTCAGTTCCAGTTTCCACACAGGTCCTGGAGCAGGTTCCTGCAGTCTGGGCGGAGAGGCCTTCTCTTCCCCCGGCGGCCCCTCCCAGGCACGAGCTTCCATCCTGAGGGCCGATGGCCACTGACCTGGTTGGTCAGCGTCAAGACCAGTGGGCGTCACTGCCTGGCGGGGCAGGCCGCTGCTCTGCCTCGGTGACTTGGTGGCATCGAGTCCCCTTTTGCCTTCATTCCTTGAATGAACAGACCCCCTGGGAAGCTCTGGGAAAGAGCGGAGAGTAATAGGGTATAGCCGAGGGTGCTTGGGTCCTGGCCGTAATATCGGGTGACATCAAATCCTGCCCTGGTAGCTGTCAGACATTAAACTCCACAGCTCATAGTAAGGTTATGGAATCTGCAGAAGAAGAGGCTGAGCTTGCTCAGAAGGGACAAATCATAGCCTTTTCTGAACTACGAAACCTCAGATGTAGCATTGTCACTTTTAACAAAACCACCGAGTGCCCAGTGAATTTTGAATTCTGCATACAATGAATTTTTTTTTAATTTTTAATATTTATTTTTTTGCCCCATGCAGTATTTGGGTCATGTTTCTGTTAAAAAATACCTCATTATGAAAAATTCAAATTTAGACATCCTCTATTTTACCTGGGCACCTCCTCTGATGGGGCTTGTCTGGCTGAACGGACCAGGAGCAGGGTAACATGAAGACTGGGGGAGTGGATGCTTCTAATTGCTGCCTGCTGGTTTGGAACATGTTGGAGCCCCTCAAGCCGGGATGCGGAGAATGAATTCCAGGTCCAGTCTGGACTTGATTGCTAGGAAGTCAAATGACTCAACTCCTCAGGGCTCGCTTCCCTGAACTGTGCAATGGCTTCTCTAAGTGCTGCTTCGCCGTCTCTGAGAGGGCTCTGAGGAATTTGCCTTGAGTATAAAACTCTATGGGAGCCAGTGGGCCTTTCTTGGCAGGGCTCGTTGATTCTGGATTCGGATATTTGAAGGCACCGTGCCTGGCCTGAGGGCTCTGGAGTCCTCCTGTGGTCCCTGCGCCATTCATAAGTGGGCAGCCGCCGGGGCTGCGGGTCCTCTGCGGAGCGAGGGGCCAAGCGGAAGCTCGCTCAGCAGTGAGGCCCTTGGAAGATGTCGCACGGCTTGCAGACCGGAGGATAAGTAGCACGTGCGTGGTTGAGGCTGCCCGCTCGGACGAGCAAGCGCCAGAGAGGAAGTGGCGGGGCATGGTGGAGGCGGGTGACGAGTCAGCTGTCGTGGTGGTCGTGGGCAGTGGTCACTTTCAGGAGGAAAGCAGAGAACTAATGTTTATCGGACTTGTGCACGATGCTTGCTGCATCCTTCCGTGGTAAGTGGCCGAAACTCCCTGAGACCACATTAAGCAACAAGGTGAAGGTCTAAGGAGTTTGTCTTAGGCACAGCTGGATCCGGGGGCTCAGGGGAGCGCGCTGGCTTCTGTCTCAGGCAGGAGCGCCCCACGTGGTGGCAGGATAGCTCCGGGCAGTGGCAGGGCTACGTGTCACCCTGGAGTCGGGGGTTCTTACTGCTCTAGCAGCTATGAAACAAGAAAGGACTTTGATCGACTTTGCCTGGGTCGCGTGGCTCCGCTGCCCCAGCCTCCGGATGGAGAGGTGCTCCACTGGGCCTGTTTGGATCACGTGACCACGCTTGTGTGTCATGGAGTGACAGCTCCTCAATACAGAGCCTTGGGGAAGGCACACAGTACACAAGCAGGGAGCCATGTTGATCACCTCCTTTTAGCCTCCACTTCTCATCTAGAGCATTACATCATCGATGGGTTCCACCCGTGTGAAACTCTTCCAGGTTCAGCGTGGCACTGCCCAGCGTGCTGCTGGACCCTGTAGATGACAGTGTGTCCCTTCAATACTAACTTCATTCTTCTTCCAAGCCGAAGTTGAACTTCCTGCTTTTTGCAAGTGCACCAACGTTCCACCAATCAGCTGTCAATACGTCACTCTGCCCGCCCCTTCAAACTCTACCCCGTCAAATCAAGTAAGAGCCCTCAGCTTCGTCTGCCCGAGAGGGACCTGGCACTCTTCTGCAGCCCTCCCCTGCCCGCGCTGAAGGCCTGTGTCCTTTGTCTGCCTCTGCCAGGCCAAGGGAAGAGCTCTCAGTCATGTCCAACTTTTAGAGTTATTACGAACATTACGTGAAATAAGCTATCTAATCCAGAACCTGACACACAGAAGATTTTTAAATTATACATAAGATCTCGGTGAAGGCAGCAGTGTTAGTTCTATAGAGAAGACATATTTGTTAGGGAGATTTTACTGTGAAATCAGCCACGCTATCAGAATCCAGCTGGAATTTGTTTCAGTGCTATAGGAGCTTTGTGAGCTCATACACCTGGAGATATAAAGGTAGGGTGGATTGCATGGATACTTAAGCCTAGTGGGAGAACTGGGTAATAAGTGAAACCTCTCCAAATCACATATGGTAAGTGCTATGAAGGAAGTAGGTGGGGTGCAAAGACAGGGAAGAGAGAGGTACGTCCTGCAGAAAGAGTAGCTAGAGGAGGTGTCTTTGAGGAGATGACATCTGATCATAGATCTGATGATAAGGAACTAGACATAAAGAATGAGCATTCCAGGCAGAAGGTACAGAATATGCAAAAGCCCTGGGGTCTTCAAAAACAGTGCTTCCAAGTTTAATTTTCGGTTGGTTGGCAGAGGACAGCCGGAGTCCAGGGAGTGCAGTGTTTGTTAAACACGTGTGGCCACATTCTAACAGTCCAGGATTGCTTCTAACTCTGTGTCCCCCAGTTACAAATGGTCAGCAGGTGGCCCCCAGATGAGGCCCATGCTGTGATGCCCGATGTTTCCACTGCAGACATTGAACATTCTAGAAAGGATGCTTTTAATTCACAGAATCATGCGACGCCTTGGGCACAGAATGGAATAACAGAGACGCTGTATGAAACTTTTCCTGCCACCAGACCTGTCCCACACTAGCACCACTCTCTGGTTCCAATGGGGTATTGAATGGGAAATTAGCAAGTAATTTTGTTTTAATTTATTTATTTTTATCTTGAAAGTTTACACCAGCCGTGTCTACCTGACTGGGAATCCCCACCGTGTCTCCAGCCAGCTGGTCCACTCCGTGCTCATTTTTGTTGGTGAACTGTGCGGTCAGGCGCTGCCACGCTGCAGTAACAGATGATCCCCTGGGTGGGGGGCCGCCAGGTGGAAACCAGCTGCTTCTGGGCTTGCTCGGTGCCTCCCGCCACTGCCCCGGGATCTGAGCTGCTTTCCTCCAGGGCTCCGCCTTCTCGGTTTCTTCATTTCTCGCTTGGCTCACGAGCCAGAGCCTTGATAGAGGAGGTCAGCCACGGTGCACATTGCGTGGGCCACTTCCAGTGGGCTGGAACGCCTCCCCCAACTCCCACCTAACTTGGGGGACAGCCCTTGGGTCTACGGCACGCGCAGAGCAGAAAATAAGACAGAGTTAGATGAACACTTAGCCCCGGGTTAGTTTTTCCTCCCATGAGGAGCTCGTTGCAAAAAAAAGAAATCATTATTCATGCGGGCCATGTGCACACTGAGCTGTAATCTGTGCGCCCCCCTGATGGTCCTCATCTCTTTAAGACACTCCTCGTGCTCCCTTACCTGCATCTTTGCAGGTGAGGAAACAGTTTTGTTTTTGAGACAGGGTCTCACAATGTACCCCAGGCTGCCCTTGAACTCATGGTGATCCTCCTGCCTCAGTCTCCCTAGACCTGAGGTTTAACAGTTTTGGAAAAGTGCAATAACTTGCCCGAGGTCCCTGACTGTAGAGATGGAGCTGGATTCAGATATGGGCCTGGCTGACCCACTTTCCAAAGCTCAAGCTGGTCGTCGCCCTGTTGCCGTCGGCCGGGACCCTCTGCAGCTGGGCCTCCTGGGCCTCAGATGCACCAGCCTGTCACCATCCCTGTCGTGGGCACAGCACTGGCCTGAGGAGCCGAGCGTCCCATCAGGCAGAGAGATGCTGGCCCAGGCGAATGCGTTGTCCAAACCCTTGTCGGGAGGCCAGCGGCCAGCCCCAGCTGCCCCTGCGGGTCAGGTTCTGGAAGCTCCGCCTCGCAGATGGAATCTGCGGAGTGAATGACGTGTCTTCACCACTCTGCAGGGCCAAGGTGGCAGAACTCATCTCTTCCCAATCACGAGCACCCACAGCTGCCCAGATCGCAGTCTCCAGTGGGGCCAGGGCTCTTGTGTGGCCAGGACCTTGCTGGATGCAGCCCCATGTGCTCGGAGGAGTCGGCACGCTCCGTCCTGTCCCACTGCACGTCAGGAGCTGCAGCCACGCTCAGAGTCACGTGGAATTCAGGATGCCAGGCCGGGCACTGCGACAGCAGGTCCCGGCACCCAGAGACCAGGACAGCCCAGTGCAGGGTGGGACCCAGGCATCACCCCAAGTCGGGCATCTGGGGGGACACCTCACTGTCAGGCAGAGCTGGGTGGGTAGGGGAGTTCATTCCAAAGACAGCTGGAGAGAAGGGGCTCCAAAAAAAGAGGAAGCCCGAGAAAGCTCTGCCAGTTGGAATTCGTGAATCACTAGTGCTGGAAACACTCTGGCTCAGCAGCGTTGAGTGCGGTCCACTAGCACCGACCATCAGGCCCTGGAGCCGGACAGAGGCCTGGCTGCCAAGTGGTCTGCTCCCAGGGCCCAGAGGAGGACAGTGTAAGCCAGGTGGTTCCTGGAGGGGCTGCCCTGTGGGGGACTCTGCGTGCGCAGTGGGGACCGTGAGGCACAGGGGAAGGGAAGTGGCGCCTCTTTCAGAGAAGCAGCGTGTCCGGTCCGCCTTGTGCAGCGCCGTGGGGACGCGCAGTGCGGGGCTGAGTTGCCCGGGCGTGCTGGAGCTCCTCCTGGAGAAGAGGGCTCCGCGGGGAAGGGACGGATCGGAAGAGGCAGGCCACCCCTGAGGGGCAGCGCTTCCCTGTCCTCGATTTTCCATTCTGGTAGACGTCCCCAGGGCCCTGCTGCCCCACTCGGTGCCAACCCCATCGCCCGCAGCCGAGCTCTGGGGCCTCGCTGCTCTCTTCCTCCTTCGCCCTCATCTGCCAGACCATTTCTGGCTCCTCGTGACCCCGGACTCTTGCTGTGCCTTTGTTTTCGGCCTTCCACTCGTTGCTAGGGTGTGACGCCATCACCATTTCCTTCCACGGACCCTTGGGTCAGCCTGCCCCGTGTGCCCACACCAGATGGCCTCCTCGTCGGACCTGACGCCTGAGGGATGATTGCAATTCAGCTTTTCCACACAGGAAGCCAGGGAACACGGCCCAACACGCGTGCCCACGCTGGGCTGGGTGGCAGGGATCTCGGCTCTGCTGTCTGAGCTTAGTCCAGGGGGCCCCCTCCCTGGACCCCATTTTCCTCTTCTGCAAGAGGAGTGGTTGGGTTGCACCAGCGGTATTAAAGGGTCCTTGGGATCATCCTGAAGGATAACGACGTAAGTCAAGGAGAGTGAGGAGCTGGAAGCCGCGCTGGTGGATCCGGGCAGCCGGCTCCTCGCCACCCTGAGCTGCTCATGTCATCTGTGTATTGTGCATGTTGAAAAAGCCGCAGTTGGAAATTTTTCAGAAAAGTACCAGGCTTTCGAGCCATTGTTGGTGCGGTGCTGGGCGGCGCTTGCCAGCTGGGTCTCCGGGGTGGCAGTGGGTGCTGGGACGTGCGGGGGTGTACCGACTGGCAGGGCTTGCCAGTTTTGTGCTGCAGATGTGCCCACCATGGCCCTTGCAAGACACAAACCCGACACCAACCAGCCCTGGCAGTTCCAGAAATGTGGGCCCTGGTTCCGTTGGCCGGTACGGTGAGCCTCACCCAGCACCCTGCTGGGCTTCCCGAGTGCTACTCTAAGGGAAGTGGCCACGCCAAGACCCCTGGCTGTTGCCGCCTGGGTGTAGTGGATTCATTTCAGCGCATTTTTACACACCGCTGCTGCTGCTTTCTTCCCCACTTTACCGATTCACTGAACGTCCTTGTCACCTCCATAGGTCAGGAGCAGGGAATGCAGCAGCAAAGAAGCAGGGGCAGTCCTTGCTCTCCTGGCGATGCCGTCTCCCTGGTGAGAGGAGACAGCCAGCAGAGACACCAGTTCACCAGACGGTGACCAGGACAGGGGAAACGCAGGAGGGACGGGGAGTGGTTTTTAGAGTGATCCTCTCTCACTCTGGCTTTCACAGGTCACTTGGTGGTCAGTTTCCTTTCCCCTCCTCAGCACAGGCCGCAGCCGCGGGTTCCACTTATTCCCACGCCACCTGCAGCTACCAAGAGGCTATGCAGGTACGCCTCGGACGGGGCACAGGTGGGTACAGTAAAGAACACACCTTGTAAAGTGTTTAGCTTTGAAGGGTTTTGAAATAGGTGCACATGTGTTTGGCCACCAGCAGGACCAGGGCATAGCCGCTTTCATCACCCTGGAAGTCCATCCCCCCCACTCACTGCGGATAATCCACAACTTGACCCAGGCAAACTACTACTAGTCAGCTTGCTATCATTATAGGTTAGATTGACCATTAATATACATGGAGGCATGTCTCTTTACTTCAGCGTAGTGTTTTAGAGATTTCTCTATTTGCAAGTTTTGTAGTTTATTCATTTTCAGTGCTGAGTGATATTCCATAGTGTGGACATACCACAGCATATTATGAATAAAGATGCTGTGGACATCTGTGTATGAGTCCTTGGATAGAAGTTAGCATTTTCTTGGGTAAAAATCTGCAAGTAGAATTTTGGCATTATGTAATACATACATGTTTAAAAGAACCTCCATTTTCTGAAGTGGTTATCCTGTTTACATTATCACCATAAATCAGTGAAAGCTCAGTTGCTCCCTATCCATCAGTCCTGGACATTGTCACTCTTTTTAAATTTAATTTCCCGAGGGACCTGCAGGGGTACCTGACTGTTATTTTACTTTACATTTCCTTGATGACTATGGTGTTGAGAATTTTTCCGTCCGGTTTTGAGTATTATATTTTCTTTTGCCCATTTTATTTTTAGTGTTGTTTGAGCCAGAGTCTTGCTGTGCAGTTCAGGCTGACCTTGAACTCACTACATAGCCCAGGCTGGCCTTGAACTCACGGTGATCCTCCCCTCTGTTCTCTCTCTCTCTCTCTCTCTTTTTTTTTGTCGGCACCTGGGATCAAACTCAACCTTGTACCTGCCAGACAGGCGCTTAAGCCACTGAGCCAAACTCTCTGCCCTATGTTTTTCGAGGCAGGGTCGCGCTATGTAGTTCAGGCCAGCCTTGCTCACGTTGCAGCCCAAGCCGGACTCGAACTCACAACGCTCCTCCTACCTCAGCCTCCTGAATGCTGGGATTAAAGGTGTGTGCCACCACGCCCGGCACCCCCCTCTCTCTTCTCTTGCCTTCCCCTCCCTTCTCTGCTCTCCTCACCTTGCTTGCAGTACTGAGGATTGAACCCAGGACCGATACACTGAGCTGTATTCCCAGCCTTTTTCTTATTTTTTAATTTTCAAATAATGTCTTGGTAAGCCACTAAGGTTTAAATTTGTGATCCTCCTGTTTCAGCCTCCTAGAGTGCTGAGACTGCAGACATGTACCACCTGGCCATCCTTATGGTTTTCTTAGTTGAATGGTTTGAAAAGTAGAAATTTTGAAGTTTGGTGAAGTACATTTTATAAATGTTTGAATGGTATATATTTTTTGTGTCCCAAGAAATTTTTTGCCCACACTGGTGTTGTAGATTTTCTCTATCTTCTAGAAGTTTTGCATTGACCTTCTGTGTTTAGTTGTCTGATTCATTTTGAAGGTAATTTTTTTTACTATGTGGGGAAAGGAGCAAGTTTTATTTTTTTCTTCCTAACCAAGTCTCAGTTATTGGAGTGCTATTTGGTGGGAAAAACTCCTCTTTTGCCATTAAATTGGCATAACACTCATCAGAAACTTAGCTTTGGATGTGCGGGCCTGTCAGACCATTTATTCTTTGCTGTTAATTTGTCAATCATTTTGCCAAAACCAAACTGTCTTGATTACTGTGACTTTATAACAATAGAGTGGGATCTCGGTTCATAAAATGAATTCTTTCCACGATCCTGGTTGCAAACAAAATTGGATGAGAACCGAATCAAATTCAATGATTAAGTTCTTTATTTTGACCTTATGGGAAATCTGATTCCGTTTTTGTCTGGTTCAGTTCAGTTTGCAACCAGAATCGTGGGGAGAAAGAAGTTCTTGAACTGAGGCACCACTGTATTTGGAATGGTGCAGCTTCGTTTCTTTTTTAAAGATTATTTTGGACCGGTTAAGTCTGCTGTAGTTTTAAAGGAGTGCAGAATTAGCTTGTCTGTTTCTACAAGTCAGTTGCTAAGAGTTGGATGCAATTGCAATGAATCTATGCATCATCTGGGGAGAATTGACACGTTAAAAATGCTAAGTCTCCTAATTTATAGACAGAATATAGCTACTTATTTAGGTTGCCTTAAATTTCTCTTAACATGATTTTAAAAAATTTAATTAAGTTTATAGGTACAATGTAGGTATATACGATGATCACACTCATCATAGGGAATTTGTATCTGTACATAACATGCCTTGATTTGTCTTTCTTTATTTTCTGTCCCATTCCCCTCCCTTCAACCCCACTTTCCCTCCTTATTTACAGAACTTTCTTTCCATTTTATCCTTCTTTTCTCATTTTTCTCAAAATGATTTTATATATTCAGTGTACTATAATTACATAGGTTTGTTAAATTTACTCCTATGTATTTAACACCTTTGATAGTATTAGAACAGTATTGTTTACAAATTCATTTTCCAATTATTTGTGAATAATATGAAATATAATTGAATTTTATGACTATGAATTCCATGAAATAATCCTGGTAGTTTTTTTTTTTTTTTT